>JANFOE010000423.1:285000-541061 GCA_025667525.1 Glebionis coronaria
GACCCTTTTTCCATCTCAGCATCAGCCTCACTAGCCCAAACCTCCATGGAGGAGGACCGGGTCCTTCCTAGCATACCATCTTCCATGCCTCCATCCTTATCATCGGGCTATTTTTCCGGGCCCGCACCCGTCTCCACTTATGAGAGCGGGGAAGGCTCCGGGGCCGGACGTGTCGATTCCGTCCAGGCCCAGATTGCCGCACTGGCTGCACGCCAGGAGCGGGAGATATCCGACCTCCGCAGCCAGTTGACAGTCAGTCAACAAAGCCATGTCGTCATCTATGATCTTATCGACACTCTTTTTCGCACTATGAGGGGAGACTCCAAGACCGCTAAGGGCATCTAGGCTAGGACGGACGAGGAACTAAAGTGGTAATTGGAGGAGAATTACCGCCTCCACCAACGCATTCAGGTCATGGAGGGTTTGCAGCATCAAACCCATGCTGATCTTTCCACTCAGGAGCAATCGCTATCCATTTTCTTTGATCTCGCCATTGTCCGGCATGATGGGGTTACTAGGGAGATGGCTTATCTCCGAGGGGTCGTCGATAGACTCCGGAACCAGCTACTGTCTGCACTCCGTACACTCAAAGAGACCCGAACGACAGTTCAGACTTTATGGAACACCAGGAGGAATGTTGTAGCCCCACCAGCTCCATCAGCACCATCAGCCCCGGCATCATCTAGTGGACCATCCAGATAGGATTAGTATAGACGTACTAGACTTCTTGTACGTCATGATAAGCTTACGGGTTGCATCCCGGCTATCATGACATAGGGCCTTTGTACTTTTATTCCTTTTCAGATTTGGTGATGTAATCCCGTACTATATCTTTCTTTTTCTTTGGTCATGTATTTTGGATATGATGTACTTAAGACAGTGTGTACCACTACCCAGGGCAAGGCTAGCTAAGTCTTTGTTCCAGATATGATATGCTTGATGAATGTTTAAATTCCTTACGGAACTTTGCATGTAATCACTCTCTTATGTTATATCTGTTATGTAATGTATTATATTATGAAATCCTGACAGGTTATCCGAATTTGTTATGAATTTTATGCATGAAATCATTCTCTTACAAATAATATAAAAACTGCACTAACGATTGAATTAATAATCTCATTTTGTGTATGATTATAGACGAATGGTGATTTCACGATCGAACCCCAATAATGCAAGTGCCTCCAACACCGCTAATACCGAAGTACCTGAAGCTACTCATAATGTTAGAGTTGCTCAACTCTGGGAGATGATTGGTGAAGGCATTACGGCAACTATGGCAGCCAGAGAAGCTAATGTGAGCAAAGAACCAAACCACAACATGCACAGAAACAACTTCAACAGGGGTTGTTCTTACCCCGACTTCTTGAAATGCAAACCCTCATACTACCGAGGAAAAGAAGGAGTTGTTGGATTGATGCAATGGTTTGAAAGACTAGAGACAGTTTTCCGCATCAGCAGTTGTGCTGACGAGAACAGAGTTAAGTTTGCTACATGCACTGTACTCGAGAGCGCCCTTACTTGGTGGAACTCTGTGGTCGCCACAATTGGACATGCCACTGCATATACTCTCACTTGGGCCAACCTCAAGGAGAGAATGACTGAGAATTACTGTCCCAGAGGAGAAATGAAGAAGTTGGAAGTCGAGCTGTGGGATCTAAAGTGTAAGAACAATGATATCCTTTGGTACAACCAAAGATTTCAAGAGTTAAGCTTGATGTGCACCAGAATGTTCCCTCTAAGGAGTGACAAGATTGAGAAGTGTGTCAGCGGACTCCCAGACAACATTCATGACAGTGTGCTAGCTTCACGACCCACTACCGTTGAAGGTGCTGTGGAATTTGCGACTGAGCTGATCAACAAGCGAGCCCACAATCTATCCGAGAGGCAAACGGACAACAAGAGAAAAACCGATGAAAGCTCTCGTAGCCAGCACTAGCAGCCTTCCAAAAAGCAGAACGTTGGGCAAGCTGATGACACTACTCGCACAACCCACACCAAGAGCTACTCAGGGACCAAGCCCAAGTGCTCAAAATGCAACTATCATCGTGTTGTTGGAGGACAATGCTAAGGATGCTACAAGTGTGGCCAACCAGGCCATTTTGCTCGTGATTGTCAAACAAATGTTGCTACCCCAAGTCGACCCAATACCAATCTCGGGAACAGCAACAAGGGCAAGTCCAATGCACGTGGGAGTAGAAGTGGGCAGCAGGGAAACCAAAACCCCACTGGTGGGAGCAGTAGTGGACCAAAGAAAGCTGTGGTATGTTACGAATGTGGAACCCCTGGGCATGTGAGACCTGATTGCCCCAAGTTGGCCAACCAGAAGAAGGACAACAAGGGAACTCCTTCACAAGTGTACATGGCTGACAATGCCCAAACTAATCCAGGCTCCAACATCGTACCTGGTACGTTCTTACTAAACCAATGATATGCATCTAACTTGTTTGACACGTGGGTAGACCAAAGAATTATAATTGCTAAATTTAGTAAGGTATTGGAAATCCCTCCGATAGTTCTAGACTCCTATTATACTATGGAATAGTCGACGGAAAAGTTATGATAGTTAGACACCATCATTCGAGGTTGTTCCTTAAACTTCCCAATCACCCGTTTTACATCAATCATTTCCTAGAAAGTCTTGATAGCTTTGATGTCGTCATTAACAGGAATTGACTAGCAAGTATCATGCAATTATCCTATACGACCAAAAATTGGTTTGTGTACCTTGGGGAGATGAAAACTTGATTATATTGGGGAGCCATAGCCCCGATATAGTTAACACTAGATTTAGAGTCATTTCTAGCACCAACAAACCAGAGAGTACTTGGTCCGGGGATACTCCATTTCTCTAACATGTTTTTCCCCTGCCTAAACCTGAAAGACACATCCAACTCACAATGGGTATATTTTGTAGGGTTATTTTCGCCACTTAGGCAACCCTAAACCGGAAAGACACATCCAACTCACAAAGGGTGTATTTTATAGGGTTATTTCCGCCACTTAGGCAACCCTAAACCTTAAAGACACATCCAACTCACAATGGGTGTATTTTGTAGGGTTATTTCCGCCACTTAGGAAACCCTAAACCTGAAAGACACATCCAACTCACAATGGGTGTATTTAGTAGGGTTATTTCCGCCACTTAGGCAACCCTAAACCTGAAAGACACATCCAACTCACAATGGGTGTATTTTGTATGGTTATTTCCGCCACTTAGGCAACCCTAAACCTGAAAGACACATCCAACTCACAATGGGTGTATTTTGTAGGGTTATTTCCGCCACTTAGGAAACCCTAAACCTGAAAGACACATCCAACTCACAATGGGTGTATTTAGTAGGGTTATTTCCGCCACTTAGGCAACCCTAAACCTGAAAGACACATTCGACTCACAATGGGTGTACTTGGTAGGGCTATGTCCGGCATCCCTCGTAAGAAGATGTTGAATGTCCCATGTTTTTGGACATTCCTCTTTCCTCTTTTGGTCCAATTAGATCAACAATACTATCACCCACTGGACTCTGGAAGATGTGATTTCCTCTCTTTAGAAGTCAGAATTTGTACAAATTTTGAACCAGTAATAGTGAATGCATGACCCTTGTTACGGCACCCTGCAAGGCGCACACTTCTTTAATCTTGGTATCTTCTTTTATTTCTATCATTTGAGGTAGTTCATTTCTGCGCCCCTCTCGCTCAACCCCGTGACGAATGAAGCAGATTCTTTGCAACTTCTTACTCAATCTCCATCAACAATAATCTTAAGCTCTTTGTTGGGTAGAAACTTTAGTACTATAAACTAATGGTTGTATGCCACAAGCTTGAGGTATAATTATAAGTCTTTTCTTAAAGTTGTTGATATAGGAGGGGTTATAGTTAAAATGTTTTGTTTTACCTTCAACCCCCAATTTTCATCATCGGGTGTGGAGATATAACTTGTATCTCACCCGTGAAAAGGATGCAGATATATTACATCCCCAGCCTCCCCAGCGTATAAAACATGCTGGCGTGTCCTCCTCATATCAGAAACCATTTGCAATGGATTTGTCCTCCTAACCAAATCCACAACGCCAATGGTCCTCTCCCAGATCCTAGAAGGGTATGGCTGTGACCCCCGTTGGGAAGCCCGCACCTATTCCTCCACAGCAGCAGTCTCCTTTACTGCTCAATCGGATGTATAGTGCGATCCAGATAAAGATCACTTTGCATTCCTTTCCTATCCATCCATAGCGACAGTCTCCTTTACTGCTCAATCGGATGTATAGTGTGATCTAGATAAAGATCTCTTTGCATTCCTTTCCTATCCATCCATAGCAGCAGTCTCCTTTACTGCTCAATCGGATGTATAGTGCGATCCAGATAAAGATCTCTTTGCATCGCTTCATGTTCATCCATAGCAGCAGTCTCTTTTACTGCTCGATCGGATAAATAGTGTAACCCGGATAAAAATCTCTTTGCATTCTCTTCTGTTCACCCGTAATAACACAAGCTTTCATTAATGCCCAATCGGACGTATAAGAGTAACTTAGGTATAGACCACTTCGTGTTCATGCTGCCATCCGTACCTGAGAGATAACCTGAAACAAATCATATACTTAGAACATCTTTAATTTAAAAGATAACTATGTTTTAGTAGCTTTGAGGACAAACCTAAAATAACGGGGTAGTGCTGTAAAATCCATTATTTTACCATCATTGAATATAATAAATTTCCACTTAATAACCCTAGAACACTCAATCATGTGTTATAATTTCTATAAGTTACGTGTGAACTTGTTCATTATATACTTATACCTTTACACTCACATTGGTTGTAAATAAGCTACATAGCTTAAACCTTGTACTTAAAAACTAGGGATAACAAGTAGCAAGATGTGTACTTAATATTGGGAATATCCGATACTTAATAAAAAATTGAAATATACTACAATTAGGTATTGTAGCCATGATATGTGTGTAAGTGGACTAGGAGTTTACTTAAACTCTTGGAGTAGCCCAAGAATAGATGCTATTGTGTGTAAGCCCAACATAAGCCCAAGCCAAGGGCCCATTACCCCTTTTTGGTTATCTTAACATGGCACCCCACCTTAGGTGGAAGAAGAAGAGATACATGGGGAACATAATGGCATACACTTGGCAAGAATACTCTTACCAAGGCAAGTCATGCCTTTTGCCCTCCTCTCTCTCTCTCTCCTTTTAGCCGAAAATCACACACATACTCACACATTCTCTTAGACAATTCAATCTTGTTTCTCTCATCCTCTTCTCTCTCAATCATACGGCTTAAAGTCATAAACATCCAAAAGCCAAGTATTAAATCCACCAAGATCCTTGTCTCATCTTTACTACAAATCATTAGTAGTATCATTCCTTTTGGAATCACTATAAACAAGCCCTAGCCGAAATCATCAAGGCCACGACTTGGTTTGTATTAGGGTTTTCTTCATCATCTTGAGTAGATCTCAAACCTTCTTGTTCATCTAGATCATTCTTGGTATTTTAAGCAATAAAGGTATATACTACATGTTCTTTCATTTCTTCATGCATGCATCATCATACATCTATAAACACAAGTAATAACATGTTAAAACCAAGATTTGATAGAGCCATGACCATTATAGGTCACGGCATATTTATAAAAATCATATACATGATTAAAAATCTTTTAATAAGAAATCTATGGCTTGTATTCTATGTCTTAAACTTGATTTGAAAACCATATGAAACATTTTATGAATCTGAACATTGCATGAGTTACAAATCTTGTTTTATAGGACTTTGGTTAACTAATGACCATAGATCTCATGAAATGAACTTGTGTAACTTAAAGATCATGAAAACCATGACCTTAAAGGTCACGGCTAAAATAGTAATGACCATATGAATTGTCAACCAAGTTTTGAATAGTGGAATATGAAATGATACATGTTAAATGGAATATTGAAAATCATAAAATATAAATTATGTGTATAAATGTGGTTACATATGACCTAAAATGGATTAAATGTACATGCATGCTATTATGAACCATAGATCAAATGATAAAGATTAACTTGAGTACGTTAAACATAAAACAAGCTTATAAAATCTTATAGGAACCTTGGGAAGAGACAATATAGCCGTGGGCTATATGTAGTCTCCTTGGTATATTAGTAACCTTGGAAACATGCATGACACCTAGATAATCATGATTGTATTTTTGTAAATATTTACAAGACCTAAATTAGCTAAAGTGTTCATCTTGGAAATACCAAGATTTAGAAATATAGCCGTGGGCTATATATTTGTGTACATGGATCTATGACTGATTTTAGGCTAGACATAGTTTAGATCTCATTTTGAACTTGTGACTTGTTTTCTTGATTCGTACATAGCTAGATCTATTTTTGTAACACTTATAAATTACATGCAACCTTAAAATGAGAATTGACTTATCTTAATAAGCTGTAACTAATTATAGCCGTGAGATATAAGCTCCTGTTAGGGCTTATGACTTACTTGCAACCTTATAACATACCTAGATCTAACTTGGTACACCACATAAAACGAATTATAAGTTTTATTCTTCTATTTAGATTTAAAATTAAATATGAATAAGCTCATAATAAACTTATAAGAATATCCTAAGTTAAAACATACATAAAATGTAAAGTAGTGTTAATGGACTATTTAAGTCCATGAAATGTTAATCTAAAACTTAATGGACCCAATAAGCCAATTTGATAAATCTTAGTAACTTAAATGGACTTAAGATTACACTTAGACCCATTTAACTAATAAAAGGACTTAAAAGTGTATTAAGCCCAATAAATTATTTAAAGGCCCATTTAAATAAATTAGTGTACTTGAGATATATTTAAGCCCACTAAAATAGCCCATTAGATGTTTAGCCCATTTAATGAGCCCATATAAAGTTTGAATGTTAAAATAAAAGTTTTTATAATAAAATATAACTTATAAAAACTTTTTGGATGAAAATGACAATTTATAAAACTTAAGGACTAAAACCATAACTTATGAAACTTGTTTTGATAAACTAGTAAACACAAGGACTGAAAATGTAAATATCCAAAAGTCTAGGGTTTAATAATTACAATCCATGGCAAATTAAATCCTAGGGACCATTTTGGGAAGTTTCTAAAAGTTATTTTGTCATTTTATAACCCTAAGGACTATTCTTGTAATTTGCCGAAACTTAAAGAAGCCCTAGGGGTTGTTTTCGTAATTTTAGTAAAGTTACAAAACCTAGATATAACTAGGGGGACTAAATCTGCCATAAGCCGAAACTTTAACAAGCCCTAGGTACCAAATATGTAAAATCCGAAAGTTATCCTTGTTTAATAAATGGAGGGACTAGTTTTGCCATATCTTGAAACATTAACAAGCCCTAACCCTAAAATCTATTTTAATTATAATAAAACATAATTAAAAACCTAGACCATAAAGAATTAATGTATAAATTCTTAAGTTTAAATTATTTTATAAATGTTATAATGATTTATGGAAAGTTTAAAGTTAAATAAAATAAAATATTTATATTTACTTTAGGAAATAATTATATAAACAATTATGAATATATATTACTCATATATAAACTCATATACTTTTAGAAAATAAAAACTATATGAACGTTGAATAAATAGAATGCTAATATGTAAGTAAAACACCTTACGTTTACTTAAAATATGAAACTTAATAATAAGTTAAATGGATGATTATAATACATGAACTACGAACGTGAACTAATATTAAAGTAGGATTTTTATGTTTACTTAATAATGAAACTTAATAGTAAATGAGTGATTATAATACATGAACGGAGAACGTAAATTTATATTTTAAGTAAGACATTATATGTCTACTTAAATAAGAAACTTAATTGTAAGTTGAATGATTATTATATATGCTAACTGATATTAATAGTTAAAAATTTTATGTTTACTTAGAAATGAAACTTATATAAATAAGTTTAAATGAATGTTGTTGTTACTTGAACTACGGTTATATAGATAAATATCGTAGCATAAATGAACTGACTAAAATCTGTATAAGCATACATATATGTTCTTTGTACTATCTATTAAGATTGTACTATTTTTCTAGGCATAACTTTTGGCTTGTGCTTTATTTGGATATTCGTATTAAACAGCAATTGCCTACTCCCAGGTGAGTTTACAGCCCCGTATAAACTTTTGATATAACTTTCCCTTTTGGGAAAGAAAATATGCAAACACTTAATGGACATAACAAGATTGTATAACTTAACTATGATTGATTATTATTGGAACTGTTAAATTGTTGTAAATCGTCCGAATGTTATAAATAGATCTATTAGGGATTGACCATCCCCGTCAGGGTGAGTCATGCTCACTGTGCCTTGGCCGGGACAACAAACGTATACCATGTTGGAACTGGAATGGGTGTCTTTTTGTAAGATACTACGTCCTCGTCTGTTGAGGACTATGGAAGGTTAAGCTTCAGTTTCTAATAATAAACAAATGTAATCAACATTTTAGTAAGAATGCTTTGTGCATTGTTACTTCTATGATTAATGTATGTCCAAACTAATTAATTGTTAAAACCTGTAAATTCACCAACTTTATGTTGACCCCGTTTAGTATGTTTTGCACAGGAATATGAAGTTAGTACGTGGTATGTGCATGGTCTCCAACATCTTAGTAATTTGCATTGTAGGACTCGTCAGGGGTTCTATTTGGGAAACACAAACAATCACTCTTCATCAGGTTTAAGACAATTTTTATTTATTTGTTTAATAAACATGTAATATGATTTGACTAACTCTTTATCTTATGCTCTATGGACTATATGCTATCGATCCACCCTAGTGACATCTCCGTGGATATTTCCGCATATTTTGACCCTACCTGGGGTGTCACAAATGTACTGCTTCCTTGTCTTACGGTCATTCACAAAAGTATCAGGACATAGCAAATATAGCTCAGAAAATTTACTAGTAAGCAATAATAACATTGTCCCAGGACAAAACCTAGCAGTCAATAGTCCTTTCATCTTTGACAATCCGTCAATTTATGGTTTATAATTTATTCTCAAATATTATTTAAAAACATTATTTTAAATGTTATATTATGAACTCACTTATTTTTGGGAAGAAATTTTGATTTACGTCTTGAAGTAGCATCGACTACGTCTAAACCGGAGGATTCTACGTTACGTGCTTACGTTTACATACACCGTTTTGGTGACAGTCCGACATTTCAGGAAAATAATATTATCCGTAAATATTATTTTTGGAATTTTAATTTGTGTTGGTTCATAAACTCACAAATTTACGCGAAGAGATTAGGAATTACGATTATAATTTAGCGTCTTTTACGACTAAACCGGAAACCTTAGGATTACGTATTTACGTTTTTTATGAGACAATTTTTATTAGATTCGTTTTGTGTCGTTGATTCATAATTTATAAAAACGTTTTTCGTAAAACGAGCCGAGGGCACGCAAATAGAGGAAACTAGAATCAAGGAGTACCCGTAATTAAATGGGGATGAGACAAGAATAAACTTGCCCCACCACCACTCTTGGACGGCAAGAATGAGCTACACAAACACACTTGGTGTCAACATTTTATAAATAACAAGGACACTTGTCCTAAAGCTTACAAAATAAGCTTACAACTACACCAAAACTAGCAACTCATACCACTTCTCTCATTTCTCTCATGCAAAACAACTAAATCTCTCCTCTCTCTCTACATTTGTCGTCCACTTCCACCATTAAACCACCACCATTTGATCAATTTTAACCACAAACCATGTGTTATCTACACATATGGTGAAGAACCTTTGAAGCCTTGAAGACTGGAGGTGATTCTAACATCCAAGGAGGTGATTTGGTGATCTCCAAGGGCTGATTTCTACAAGTAGTTTACAAATATTGGTGGTCTTGAAGATTGGTGTTGATCTATCACAAGTTTCTCCATCAAAAATCCAAGCCTTGATGAATACCTACATAATCTTGGTGGTATAAAGATTGTTCTCCCCCATCCTCTTGTTATTTTGATTATGTAATCATCTATTTTCTTTCTTATTGTATATGTATATGATGAATATATTATGATAAAAATGTTGTGTGGGGATCAAGTGTTGATAATCATGGGTAAAAAGATGAAAAACCATATGTAAAAGTGGTTAATCTTGCTTAATTTAGTAGGCTGTATAAAAACAGTAAATAACCATATGATGAACTGATAAAATGACATAGATTACTAAAGAAACAGTAAGGTATATGATTTTTACACATGTGGTGAGTTGGCCATGTAATGGAATCATTAGGATGAGTGAGATATGATCAAAACCATATTAGAGTACAAATCTGCATAGACTGTTTTGGACGATTTTTATAAAATACTTAGAGGCTGATTTAACAGTATCCATAGTAGAGTTAAATGGAGCACATATCATATAGTTTATGCCATAAAAGGTTGGGCTTCTATCTCCATATAGAACTCTAGATATGGCTGTTTTGGTGAACATGAAATTTAAAATCAGATTTGTATAATAAAAACTTATATAAAATAAGCACTCACTTATATATTTATAAAATATATACACATGAAAACCCACTAACTTACAAATTTCATTTATATAGATATGTATAAGGTTAAATAAATGGACTCTTTATAAAAATGGTAGTTGAATAAGATTTATAAGTTATAAAAACTATAAACATGATTTTTACGACTTTTTTGGCTATTACCGTAAAATTAACGTTTTTCGCCAATTAAAACTTAGATGATCAAACCCGTCTAATGTAAAGCTTTTAAAAGTCATATACTGATATGTAAGTACCTAATACAAGTAAAAACCGATAAAACCCGAACTATATGACATACGGACAATAACGAGCTAAGTCAGCATATTGGACTAATAATTTAACTAAATAAGTAAAACACTTATAAAAATTACTTATTGGGCTTAACCCATTTGGGCCCAACATGTAAAGTATAAATACTGATAATACAAGTATAAAATGGATTAATACAAGTTAATGGACTTATAATAGGCTTATCGGACCTAAAACATGTAAATAGGTAAAACTAGTAAACTAGTATAAAAGTTATCAACACATAACACTAAAATGAGTATATGAGAATATGTAAACCCACTTGATCGTCATATATATAAAATCATCATATGTATACATAATTGTTATTTTTATAAAGTCATTGGACAAGAGTCTAAGACAAGTATTATTTGTCTAGGTTTCCGTAATTGAAGCACGTACCGTACATCCGAATTGCCGATAACCCGCTTTCCCACATCAACGTGAGTTCATAGCCTCGCACTCTTTTAAGTATTTTTATGAAATATTTTATAAACCCGCGAGGGAGATAACATGTTAGTTTTACTAAAATAGGACACCATTTGTCCCGATTGTTTGTTTATTGATTTGGACCCGAATGATTGTATGACCCGATGAATGATTAAATGACCCGATAAATGAAATGAAATGGATTATTAAAGTTAGGTTATGTCACTAAAAGTCCCATGACACCTAGATACAACCAAGGTTTTGAATAAAACATTTCAAAATCTTTTAACTATAAACATTTTTCTCAAAATGTCTAAAAATCTTTTGACTATAACGGTGCCGAAGAACTCCCGAGTTACCGACAAGGCCAGACTGAGAAGTGTTATTTTAATATATATATATATATAACTTGATTACATGATTGTTTTATGATTATTTTAATATTTATACGAGGTATTTATACGACGTAGATTGTCACAGGGAACCCTAAATCCCCTAGTAAATTAATCTATGCTATTCCTGTAGGAAATCTAGCTATTCCAGATCTAAACCAAGTTGTGGATATTTATGATCCCAACAAAATGGTTGATATTCGTAGAAGTACTGATAGTAGTTGATTGTAATTTTGAAGAAGAATTGGCGAGATTAAAACTGATATCGATGTCATGACGATCTTTCCTTATAGAGTGAAGTTTAACAAAATGTTACCACCTGGAAAGGTGTCATCTGATTCGTTGTCACCCAATTCTTAAACTTGAAATCGAAAGGGTGAATTTTGCACTTGAGGCTGTCATTGGAACCGTTACCCAAAAGCCTCATGCCACTAGTACCTTTCCGAGAAGTCTAATTGAATGTGTGATTCATTCTAGTGACTCATTTGATAACTATTGTTGTAAGAGATATATGATTGGAAATTAAGTGTTGTTCATATCGAGCTTTTATTGCCCTATTAAGGTCTAAGAATAAAGTTGAAAGTATTGGAGAATGAGGTAGGATATCGCATTGAGTATAAGTTGATTAAAACTTGAATAAAGTAAAAAATTTAACTTGTATGGAATATGAGATTGTTAAGAGGAAGTCGTTAAGTCCTATGATTGAATTATAAGGTTTTAATTGATTGTTGATTCGTGTTAAGGGTTGTTCCTAGGCCATTGTCCAATAATGAGGATGCCTAGTGTCCAGGGAATAAACTGAAGAAATCTTCTTCTAAATTAGGACCAATGGATCTTCTGGGACATGTGGAACACCTAATGACTCTTGTAGATTAGTATTCATTGTGGTATCTTCTAAAAATAATCCCTAACTTAACTGAGACATCAGTTGGTAGGATGAGTTCTTGGAATTGTATGACATAGTAACACGTAATGTGTTACGGTACAATTTAGACTTGTTTGTGATTAATGAAAAGACTACCTTTGATTGCTAAATTCTACATGAATCGATGTTATATATCCTTTATCGCTTCATCCTAATGTTCACATTAGTGATGCAACCATTGAACAAGTACTCATCTCAAATTGAGTTACGTTGTGGATTATTCTTTTTGAGTGCCATCGAGGTCATGAACCTCATGATTAATTGGCTATGCTCATTTCCTATTATATTGTAGTTAGTTCTTGGTGAACAACTCTTCATCACTCTTTTGTAGATCACTCATTGTTTTTTATAAGATAAAACAGTATCCCTTGAGAAAAAATGAATTTTCATCACTATAAGGATTATTCAAAGTGAGACTTATAAGTGATCGTTATCGAAATGAAGTTGTTTATAAAACACCTTGGAAAACTTAATTGTTTTCATAACAAAGAAAATCTTTGTAAATTTATTTTTGATTCTTATTTAAGAATTAAGCATGAAAATATTTTTATTATAAACATGATGATAAAATTTTGACGAACTGAGTATTGCATCGTTAATCTTGAAATTGTATATAGTTGCGCGCCTACATACAATTTGGAAGGGACCATGCAAGGCTGATTAGTAGTCACCATAAAATTGTTAATAAACATTACATTTTCTTTGAAATTATGAGAGATTAAATTTTATGAGATCTGCAAGAAGTGAAACATAGGGACCTATTGATAGGGACACCTACATATGTGCCCGTACCATTTATTATTCTGAGTCGAATTTACTCATCTGTGGAATTTGTCTTATTTGACAATTGATATTCCCTTCTTGTCCAATTCTCCTGTAGTGAGATTCTTAGGAAAAGTATCTGATTACCGAGTGTTGATACCTGATTGGATGTATCGACGTTCCTATCATTTCTTTTGATTAGATTTCATTTGAATGGCCTGGGTAACGATCCGAGGAGCTTTCGAATGCGTACTTAAATTATGAAAACATAGGATATATTCATATTCATTAAATGTTTTCATCTGTATCTGATTTGAAATTCTCTCGCGTAGATTATGTGTTGACCTTACTCTTTTAACGGTAGTTGTGTCTCCATATATCCTTGAATTTATGAAGGATTATGAGTTATTATTAGTCTTTTGAGAAGTTCACATCTTATCGACGGTAATGAAACTTGAAGGTTGATATTGCCAGTAAAATGGATTGATTGATTATGACATGACGACATTGTCTTAATTGATGGGAACTCGAGTAGAATCCCCCTTAAAGATAAGATGTTGATTATCAAAAGTGATCTAAATAATTCTTGATGGATGACCATATCCTACATTTAGACTTGAAATTATACCGTGAATGGTTATGAACTAGTCATAGATATTATAATCTAGAAAGAACCTAATATAAATTTATTAAAAGATGTTTATGTTATCTGAAACTTTAGGAGGTATTTGCTGGTGAATTACCTAGACTTTCACCATTAAGGCAAGTTGAAATTGGTATTGATTATATTCCCAGTGTTGCGCCTGTGTCTTGTGCACTGTACGTCAGCACCATCTGAATTAAAGGAATTACCGTAAAACTGAGAGAGTTGTCGAAGAAAAGATCATATTCTACCAAGCTCGTCATTATGAAGAGTTATAGTGTCATCTTTCCTTGTATTTGTTGAATTACCGTGAACTAGGTAAATTGATGATAAATATCTATATCCACTACCCAAGATAATAGATTTGTTCGATCATTTACAAGGTTCTAGTGTGTGTTTTAAAGATTTGATCCACGACATGATTATCATCAATTTCACGTCCGTGAAAAGAGATTATCTATTCCAATCACTACATCCGGAACTTGTAATGAGCACTATGGGTTTCATGTTATGTCGTTTGGATTGACCAATGCACATGTAGCATCCATAAATTTGATGAATCACGTGTGTAGGCTGTAATTTGATAAATTCATGCTTGTGATCATTAAGGACTATTTGTTTGTTTATAAGAATAAGGAGTTAATAATCATTTATAGACTGCCCTGAATTGGCTGAACAATGAAAACCTGTACCTTGAGTATTTAACATGTGATTTAAGGCTTGATCCTTTACATAAAATGACCGTTTGATTAATAATGGTAAGATATATATATATATATATATATATATATATATATATATATATATATATATATATATATATATATATATATATATATATATATATATATATATATATATATATATATATATATATATATATATATATATAGGGGGACTTTATTTACAGAACCAATCTTAGTGACAGAACTTGCAGAACTTCATTCAACCAATCACAATTTAGTATTAATAAAAAATTTAATTTAAATCAAATGGGTATAATAGTAAAACATATATTTTGTTTTTTTTTATTATAAAATCTGTTTTTTAACAGCTCTCATAATTTTTGGAAGATTTTTTTTTTATTTTTTCAACCTGGGTTCTTCGAAAAAGGATGTGCATATATGTTTTTACATTCAGTCTTTGCATTCGTACATGTATGTTTTTTAAAAATTGTGAACTGATTATAGTATGCATTTTTTATCAAAGACGCATTATTTTTACTTAAATAATATTGATTTTTATATGATTGAAACACAAATAAAAAAACATGAATGTTTATAAAAGAAAAAATAATATATATATGTTTTCATTCAATAACAAGTACAAAAAACACATATACAATAATTATAACTCTTCAAAAAATTAATTTAAGATATGTATTCTTCTTTATCTTTAAATGATACTATCATCTTCACTTCATCTTCATATTCATTCCTTTATCTGAAATAAGCATACACAAAAATAATTAAACCACAATCAAATAAAAACGATTTAATCATAACTAACAAACGGACATGTTTTAAAGTTAAAAACTAATATGTTTTAAAATTAAAAACGGACATGTTTTCAAATAAAAAACATACATGCCAAAGTATATAGTATCCTATTTGCTAACTAAAAAACGGACGTGTTTTAAAATTAAAAACAGACATGTTTTCAAATTAAAAACATACATGTTTTATTGGACATACATGTTTAACTAGTTATAAACATGCCCGTTTTACGGTACATTTTTATAGTTAAAAAAACATACATGTTTTCAAATTAAAAACATACATGTTTTATCGGACATACATGTTTTAACTAGTTATAAACATGCCCGTTTTATGATACATTTTTATAGTTAAAAAAACAGACATGTTTTCAAATTAAAAACATACATGTTTTATTGGACATACATGTTTAACTAGTTATAAACATGCCTGTTTTACGGTACATTTTATAGTTAAAAAAACGGACATGTTTTCAATTTAAAAACATACATGTTTTATCGGACATACATGTTTTAACTAGTTATAAACATGCCCGTTTTACGGTACATTTTTATAGTTAAAAAAACAGACATGTTCTCAAATTAAAAACATACATGTTTTATTGGACATTCATGTTTAACTAGTTATAAACATGCTTGTTTAACGGTACATTTTTATAGTTAAAAAATCACACATGTTATACAGAACATACATGTTCACACTTCATAACATAAGTTATCAGAATCGGTCTATTTTTTTATTAAATGATGAATGAAATAATTAAAACAATAAAAAATCAAAGAAGCATTTATAAACAAGAGAAAAAATTAGTCATTTAACCTACTAATCAAAACGTCATTTATTTATCTTTCTTATATGTCTCTGCAACAAAAGATTAGTCAAAGATCTATATTTTTTTCGAGTAACCATCATTAAAATGTTAAAAACATTTTAGGTCTAAGAAAAAAAACTGTTAAAAACATTTTAGATTCAAGGACAAAATATTTTGATTTTCACATAAAAACTAAAATCTAATTAAACCACTTACTGACTTTGTGTGTTTGGTTGTGGTGGGTTCCATCCAATCAATCTCGACCACCACCAGATTTTGCAATCCTTTCACATCCTTAATAAAGCCTTAATTAGGAAAACGTGTTTAGATAGTCGTTTTTTCGAATTTGTGATTATCGGATCTGTGACACCGTGGAAGAAAACCATTCTCACCGTCGTCGGTTGGGATTTTTTTATTCGGCGGTTGAGATTTTTTTTATTCGCCGGTTGGCAGGAGCAGAGGAGAAGAAAACAATCGAGCGGCGGTATTTTTTGGAGAGAGAAATTAGGATTGATTAATAGGTTAAATAAAAAATACATGTATCTGTATGGGATATTATTTTCATGGAATATTAAAATTCCTAATTTGCCCCTCATTTAATTTTGTATACAAAATAAATTTTATTTATTTACAAAACTGCCATTTTTGCATTAATGTGTTGTATGTTATGCTATACTAGGAGTAAATAAAGTGGTTCTGCAAGTTCTGTCACTTAAAATGGTTCTGCAAATAAAGTTCCACTATATATATATATATATATATATATATATATATATATATATATATATATATATATATATATATATATATATATATATATATATATATATATATATATATATATATATATATATATATATATATATATATATATATATATATATATATATATATATATATATATATATATATATATATATATATATATATATATATATATATATATATATATATATATATATATATATATATATATATATATATATATATATATATATATATATATATATATATATATTGACTCTTCAAAAATTTAGAGCCCTTTTAAGACTTTGGGTTTTACCAAAAAGAAAGTGCGAATGTGTTTTGAAAAATGTTTTATCGAAAAGAACTTTTGAGGGATTATTCCCTTATACCCAGAACATTTAACTAAACTCCTGTTTAGGGGTAAATGTTCGTGTATACCTCAAGACACCTAAGAGGGATTGAGGAAACCGTTAAACCATGACTTAAAAATTTGAAACGACAATTTTTGCTTTTCAACTAAGAAAATTTTTACCAAAGAATAAACGAAGGTTTTTCAAACATTTACGAATCTTATTAATATTTTCGATAAATCAACAAAAATCTTGTTAGTAAAATTTAAATTTATTTTGAAATTTTTTTTTATATAATTGGTCTAACTAAGAAATTTAAAATATTCTTGTTTATGTTTCATAAAAATTAAATATTTATTATTTAATTACTTGTAATAATTATCGACGCTCTAAACGTCGGATTAAGTAAAACTGATAAAAATGATAGTGGAGACGAAACTAAAACTTAGAAAATATGAAGAAAGAAATTCTGAGTGAATTTTGGTTATGATAATTTTTTTTTCACTAGGAAAGGTGAATATAGATACTGACACATTATATAGAAAGGATAAAGAACCAATTAGGATGTATTTCTTATTAATGATTGTGCAAAATAAATTGCCGAACAATATAAAAATAAACGATGTTTGTAAAAAGGATAATATAGAGAATAAAAAGGGGTTCGCGGCTAATGTGAACCATTAGAATTGAGAAGCCGATGGCGTTAAATGTATAAAAGGCCACTTGTGGTTGTCTAAATATGGAGGATTTTGAGATTTAGTCATGTTGGAATCTCGTAAATATACGTATTTTATTCATGTCATTTCTGATTAAATGTATCCTTATCGGAAGAAGTTGTACTGATGGCAAATTATGAAGGCATACATCGCCTCATACATTAGTAAACATCTAACTATTGCAAAGGTCATCATCTGAATTTGATTCGATTTGGGTCACCGTCGACAGACTGACCAAATCTACTAATATCATTCCTGTTAATGATAGATTCTCGATGAAGAAATTGACTCTTTATATTTAAAGGAGTTATGTAAGCATAGTGTTCCTGTATCGATCATCTCTATCAAGATCCTCGCTTCGCATCGAATTTCTAGAGATATGCTCAGAAGTCATTGGGAACGAACCTTGATGAGAGTACTATTTACCACCCCAATCGAAGGGACGAGGTAAAGTAACGATACAAAATACTATAAGTGCTGTTTTTGAATGATTGACCTTTGGTAATAAACTATAAAATCGTTTTCCCTTGGAGAGATTATCATTGATAATTATCGTATTAGGATCGAGATCGAATCCTGTTAGGATCTAAATATGAGAACATCTATAAGCAGGAGTTGGGATGAAGACATCCGACATACACCCATTGTGAGTTGGACATGTCTTTTAGGTTTAAGGTTTCCTATGATGGCGAACCTAACCATACGAAATACCCGACCTGTGAAACCTGAACTGATTGTTGAAATTAGGATCTGATTATTGACTGCTGGTAGTGGGCAGGAGGTTATGTGAATATGAAATGTAGATCTTGAAGTACCATATGGGTAGCGAAGTTATGCCAAAAATTTTCACCTTGGAAAAGATAAATTGAAGATCTGAAAGATCATGGGAATTAAGTCCCCGTTGTATGGGATCATTGAGATGATGTAAAAGTTGGTTTGAAAGGCATATAAGCTGGATCTACCCTAGGACTTCAAGAGCTGCGTGAATTATGTTTCGTATATCGAACTTGATAAAATGTCTATCAAGTGAAAATTTGATTGTTTCTTAGTAAAGTTTAGATCGGCGAAAAGTTGCATTCATCAGTAACCCGTGAACATCATGGATAGAGAAAGTAAGTCAACATTTAGCCTGATCTTATTCCCGTAGTTATGTTTGATGAAACTCGCGTATTGTAATGAATTACACTTGTGAGAAAAGACCAAATGTGGAGGAAATACCCACATGGCTTTAACTCTATAAGAAGCGAGTAGTATGATAAGATGATCTTTGAGGACAAAGATCCTGTTTAGGGGTAAATTCTGTGACAATCCGTCAATTTATGGTTTATATTTTATTCTCAAATATTATTTAAAAACATTAATTTCAAATGTTATATTATGAACTCACTTATTTTTGGGAAGAAATTTGGATTTAAGTCTTGAAGTAGCATCGACTACGTCTAAACCGGAGGATTCTAAGTTACGTGCTTACGTTTACTTACACCGTTTTGGTGACAATCCGACATTTCAGGAAAATAAATTTATCCGTAAATATTATTTTTGGAATTTTAAATTTGTGTTGGTTCATAAACTCACAAATTTACGAGAAGAGATTAGGACTTACGATTATAATTTAACGTCCTTTACGACAAAACCGAAAACCTTAGGATTATGTATTTACGTTTTTGAACTCCGTTTTTTATGAGACAATTTTTATTAGATTCGTTTTGTGTCGTTGATTCATAATTTATAAAAATGTTTTTCATAAAACGACCCGAGGGCACGCAAGTTTCTCCATCAAAAATCCAAGCCTTGATGAATACCTACATAATCTTGGTGGTATAAAGATTGTTCTCCCCATCCTCTTGTTATAGTGATTATGTAGTCATGTATTTTATTTCTTATTGTATATGTATATGATGAATATATGATGATAAAAATGTTGTGTGGGGATCAAGTGTTGATAATCATGGGTAAAAAGATGAAAAACTATATGTAAAAGTGGTTAATCTTGCTTAATTTAGTAGGCTGTATAAAAACAGTAAATAACCATATGATGAACTGATAAAATGGCATAGATTACTAAATAAACGGTAAGGTATATGATATTTACACATGTGGTGAGTTGGCCATGCAATGGAATCATTAGGATGAGTGATATATGATCAAAACAATATTAGAGTACAAATCTGCATAGACTGTTTTGGACGATTTTTATAAAATACTTAGAGGCTGATTCAACAGTAGCCATAGGAGAGTTAAATGGAGCACATATCATGTAGTTTATGACATAAACATTTGGGCTTCTATCTCCATATAGAAATCTAGATATGGCTGTTTTGGTGAACATGAAATTTAAAATCAGCTTTGTATAATAAAAACTTATATAAAATAAGCACTCACTTATATATTTACAAAATATATACACATGAAAACCCACTAACTTATAAACTTCATTTATATAGATATGTATAAGTTTAAATAAATGGACTCTTTATAAAAATGGTAGTTGAATAAGATTTATAAGTTATAAAAACTATAAACATGATTTTTACGACTTTTTCGGCTATTACCGTAAAATTAACGTTTTTCGCTAATTAAAACTTAGAAAATCAAAACCGTCTAATGTAAAGTTTTTAAAAGTCATATAATTATATATAAGTACCTAATACAAGTAAAAACCAATAAAACTCGAACTATATGACATACGGACAATAACGAGCTAAGTTAGCATATTGGACTAGTAATTTAACTAAATAAGTTAAACACTTATAAAAATTACTTATTGGGCTTAACCCATTTGGGCCCAAAATGTAAAGTATAAATACTGATAATACAAGTATCAAATGGATTAATACAAGTTAATGGACTTATAATAGGCTTATTGGACCTAAAACATGTAAATAGGTAAAACTAGTAAACTAGTATAAAAGTTATCAACACATAACACTAAAATGAGTAAATGAGAATATGTAAACCCACTTGATCATCATATATATAAAATCATCATATGTATACATAATTGTTATTTTTATAAAGTCATTAGACAAGAGTCTAAGACAAGTATTATTTGTCTAGGTTTCCGTAATTGAAGAACGTACCGTACATCCGAATTGCCGATAACCCGCTTTCCCACATCAACGTGATTTCATAGCCTCGCACTCTTTTAAATATTTTTATGAAATATTTTATAAACCGGCGAGGGAGATAACATGTTAGTTTTACTAAAATAGGACACCATTTGTCCCGATTGTTTGTTTATTGATTTGGACCCGAATGATTGTATGACCCGATGAATGATTAAATGACCCGATAAATGAAATGAAATGGATTATTAAAGTTAGGTTATGTCACTAAAAGTCCCATTAGCATGAATTGTGAACTACCGGGATTTGGTAGACGCTTATGCATATAATAGTACTATTTAGGGACGATCACCCCAGTTCGCGCCTTGACGGTTGATTCCCGTCGTGCCACATTGATTGGTAAGCGAATTTATGTATGAGAAGATTTACACAAGCGTGATTATTGTGAAGACATGCTAATTTAGATGTGAAAATTGAGTTTCGGGCTAGCTACCAGTTGTTTGTATCAGTAAGGTAACAATGTCATGCGGCTTATAATAATCCAATTAACGAAATACTGCTATACACACCGAATTACAATATATTGCCTGACTAGCAATACGGGGTCATATTATTGATATTATGTTTGAGTTTTGGTTTCACATAACCATATTCATA
This sequence comes from Glebionis coronaria, assembly GCA_025667525.1. Classification (NCBI taxonomy): domain Eukaryota; kingdom Viridiplantae; phylum Streptophyta; class Magnoliopsida; order Asterales; family Asteraceae; genus Glebionis; species Glebionis coronaria. The sequence goes on from JANFOE010000423.1 coordinate 306,857, forward strand.
TAACGGTTTTTATTTAACTCTACACGACGTTATAAAAACGTATTGTATGATATTTTTACGACATTGGTTCGTATAATGATTTTGAAGGCGAAAGCCTATATTATGATTTTTGATAAGGATTTGTATAAAATGACTTTGGCTATTTTATGGCCTATTACAAAGATTTGTACAAAATGATTTTCGGTAATAATTTTATACCGGTGTTATATTGATGGATTTCATTAAACTCTATGAATTCACTCAGCGTTTTCGCTGACCTTTTCTTTTAACATGTTTTGTCTCAGGTACTTGAAGGTAATTCTCGGGAAGACAACAAGAATTCATGGCCCGCACATAAATAATAATTTCCATTCAAATGCTTTGTAAAACCTGTATGAAATACAATGACTTGGGACCTATGTAAATTTGATATTTATGAATGGAAATGCTTTATTAGTAAACGACGCGATTTTTAAGCGTTGTCTATGATGTGAGTAATGTGCTATCCCGTAACACCAACGAGTCTTCCGCTGTATTTAATTGTGTAAATTTGGGGGTGTTACATCATCACTGTCCATGTCTTACCATTAGCCATAACTAATCCTACAGTAGTCACTTGGTTGTTCCACCATCTTAGTGTACCATCCTGAAATGTAGCAGCAGCAAATTTCACCTTATTAATTTCTGAACACCCAATAATCTCAAAAGTACTCTCTTTCTTATCAATCCACCTATGCAATTCTAATGCACCACTAATACCACAAAACTGCGTAGAACCACTCTTCCCAAAAACTAACATAAGTACATTCTCTTGAACTTGTAGAACATCAGCAACAGTATCATCTGAATCAGCAGCATCATCATTATTCTCAACAGCATCATCATTATTTATAGCAGCATCATCATTATTCTCAGCAACATCAACTTCAGCACCATTATCTCCAGCACAACTAAGTCCAGCATCTTGATTCCTTGCAACACGATCAGCTTCATGTGCTCTAGCAATAACTTGTTCGATCATAGTGTTCACAGTAGCAGTCGTTAGCTTTAGCGACATATTTCAAGAAACTTAGTCACGTAGCGATCTACTAATGACAGAAATATGGTTCCCTTACTCCTTCCGTCATCACAGAAGGAAGAAACATGATAAGTATACATATCAAGATAAAAGAAGAATTCTTTATCAGGACATCTCATGAATACTACATGCACAAACAACACATGCTACAATGGTTCATCAACCAAAACTCAAAAGAGTTAATAAAGGCACATCATAGATCATGAAGGTAATTCAGATTACGTTGAGGATTCAACAAGATAGTGGCAATGTCTATCACTACAATCATCTACCGAACAAACTTAAAAGATAATAAGTTCCATCACAATGCTACGACACAAGGTTTAAATAATTTCGATCACAAAGAGAAAATAAGATACAAAGAAATCCATTACGCGGTTAGTTCCTTAGACAGCAGCTCCTCATCCTCCTTAATATTGTTGTCAGCTTCTTCACACTCGTCTATTTCCCCTTTCGCAATTCAAAGTCGAATCCCTAACATGATGGCAGGTCACTCTCAAAATCTAAATACTCACTCCTACACGGCAGATTAATCATCAGGCAAATCTCAGTACGACTTTCAACATTCCTAAACTTCCAAGCTTGACTCAGAATTGATCTCACATGAGCTTCCCACTCACTCATCCTTTCAAACTTACCTACTTCTCTTTAAACCTTTCAATTCAAGCACACAAATTCATCACAATCAAACTAAGACTAGAAATCTCATCCATCTTCCAAGTCATAATAAACTCAATTCTCCACATACCAAATACCTTTTAAAACAACCTTTCTTTCACATCAACCTTCTAATCACACTAGTTTCAACCACATATCTATCCAACATCAGCTAATCAAACATCCTCATACCTAATACAAGTCGCAAGAGATCAGTTCTAAAATCGTTCATCATCTGGTCTACTGTCCTAGACCCTCGGGTGTATATAAGGTCATTATTTAAAATTATATACATATGCATTACATAAAGAAAATTACGATAAAAAGTACTCAACGTACTTTCAACAACATCAATACATCATCATAGTATTTACTTAATAAATACTTTAAAAATCATTTCAGTTTTAAGGGATACATCTAACTATAAAACAATACAAAACAAATAATCTTACCGGAGCCTTGTAGAGAAGTTACGTTGCTTTTGTAAAATATTTTTGACACCAAAGTTATAGTTTAGGACATTTTTCAAAATCGACATAATTCGCTATAACTAAAAAGCTTTGATTACCAATCTTTAACACCCCCAAATTACATTGCGCAACAGAAATACTTATTTGGGTGCTAAACGAAAACATCATTACACAAAACACTTTAAACAATCTCAAAATCGTATATTTGAAATATAAAAGGATAAAATTTAACCATTTTCGATCCCAAGTAAAACAATTATAGAAATATCAGAGTAACATTTAGGTCCCCCAAAGATTCTATCCATTTAACAAAACATTTACCAAAATACATGACCGTACATTATTATTTTTATGACGAAAGGGAAAGAAATTTGTTTTAGACCAAATGCCACAAAAGCAACCCGCAATCCTTATCCAGCAAGCTCCGCAACTCATCAACTTCAATCACCTGAAATACATGCTTAAAATCATCAACACAACGGTTGAGCGAGTCTATAGGTTTTCCAAATCATCATTTGAACACAAGAGAAAAATCAATCAAGATCATTTAATAGAATTGATGTACATACAATCTATTATTCAAGCATTCTGGCATATAGCAATAGCTTTAGAATTGTATTAAGCTCATGACACCGACCCCTTAACTTAGTCACCCACGCCTAAAGCCGGCATGACTAGATGAATTCCAGTGCCCCTACTAGGGTATCAATTACAAGAATACCACATTCTCATTCTCGTAAAATTATCCTTCCCAGAGGTTACTCAGCGTAAAGCCCTGGTCTCGGATAGGGTCGTCAGCCCAATAGTACTATTATTAGAATAAGCGGCTATTCCCAACTCACAACATCAAGTCAAAAGATAGTTAACGGCTCATGAATTTAGGGACTTTTGCAATTTAGGTACTTATACAATTCAAGGCAACAACAGGCAACATAAGGCAGCATTCGGGTCCAAAAAATCAATCATGACTTGTGTTTATTTTACTTTCAAAAAGCATGTATCCCCCTCGCGGGTTTTAAAATCATTCAAAACAATTACAAAAGCGAGGCTATAGACTCACCTTGAGTAATAGCAGTAGCAAGACGATCTTCGACGATAGTTGATGCCCGATAAACACAAAAACCGCAACCTATCTATTAAGGCGCGTTCATCAATAATAAACTCGAGTAAAATCCACACTTACTAACATCAAACTAAAAATCATAAAATCACAACCAACCCAAAATGAAAACAATACAAGTGACCTTTTACTTCATTCTATATGTCTACTTTATTAGTCCATACACTCAATAAAAATATGCTGGTACATACCAAATGTACGGGCTCATTTACCCCACTTAAACATGTCAAATACTTATGATACTAATCAGACTTATCACTTACTATATATAGAAAGACCTGTTAAAAGCCCATCAAAATATTTTACTTTTAAAGTTCCCTGCCCGACACATCTTTGAACTACAAAAACCGGACAGTTTTACGTCACCGACTCATACAACCATTTTGACCATTCTAAACAATCCCGTTTACAAATCTGACACTTGGGTTTGAAAATAGACTCACAACCCTTAGTTTAGAACCAAACATCAGACCTTGACCATTTTTACAACTCATTCTATAGTCTCCGAGATTCGATCCAAATATCGACAACAACTTCGGATTGTGTCGATACTCGTCTCCCTGTACACAAATAATCAAATCATCATAACTTCGCGCACGTTTGGAGCTAGAAGCTCTACCTTATATCAAATCGAAGCTAAAAGAATTTTCTACAACACTATGCTATTAGTTAAACAATTTTCAAAGAGTAAGGTAGCCAAAATTGGCCTTGAACCTACTGATCTAAATTGCCTTTTAAAAAGTCATGTTAAATCAATTTTTCAACCAATTTTAATCAATCTCATGTGCCTAAAATCACCCTAATATCATCACAAACATATCATATAACCCATAACACCCTTGAATAATTATTCAAAATTTTACCCACTAAAAAATCCATACATGCAAGCACTCAAAATTTTAAATATAATAATATTAACATCACACACAAGCTTAGAAATAGATCAAACAACCTTGTTCTTCATCAAAATTTGAAAGTTCTTGCATGTGTGTAAAAATTACACCAAAATGATCTCCTTCGAATTTGCAAGATGGAATTATAATTAGTTTTTAGAGATTCAAAGTAGATTTTTAAAAATCAAATGGTTTAGGGGTGTGGGGGTGGACGACATATCAAAGAGAGAGGGAGGAGAGATGAGATTTTGTGCTGTATGTGTTTTTAGGTGAGATAAAATTACCTTTTATATGGTGGTGGAGGGACTAGTTTCGCCAACTTGTGATAGTTTTGGTCCAAAATGCAATTAAATACTTGTAAGGATAGAAAATGTAAATTGTCAATTTTGAAGATATTTACGAGGCTCGGGTTTCGTAAAAATACTTTTCAAAAGTTAAAACGCACTCAAAATATGATGATAATATGATCCCGGTTCGACTTAATACCAACTTAAAATAAAAACGTCAAAAATATAAATATCGAGACAACAAATAATAAAACATAAATTCTCGGGCATCCGTCGATTCGTGATTAATAATAATCCTCGCTATTCGTAAAAAGATAAAAATAAGACCTCCAACGTCGGTTTTAAATAAAACCATCAACCGTCATATCATTCAAACTCATCAAAAATTTCAAAATTATTCGTAAAATTATATTATATAATATTAAATAAATGGCCTCGGGTTTGGGTTGTCACATTTCCCTTTACATAATCATATCTTTTATAATGGTAAAATAATAAGAACCTTTAATATCATAATATGTACTTGAGTTGCTTACTCGGACTAGAAGATATAAAGAACGACGAACAATAATAAATATTAACAATCGAAAGAGAAGGTTTAAAGAAGAAAAAATCACTATCAGTGTCAAGGAAGAAGGAGCATGTGGACGGATTTTGGACAGACTGTGTGACCCCAACTATGCTGCCAATAACCGCGTTTGCAAGTTTAGCAGAGAGAGACATAGTCTTAAATTTCGTGCACCAAGGTGAGGCTACACTTGGAACGCATCAGAATCGAGATTTGGGGAACCAATACATTTTCTACAACCTTAAATAGTTCCTGACACATTAGATGCAATTCCTGAAATATATAGCGGGTAAAAAAAAGGAGAAATTCAGACAATATGTCTGAAAATTTCAAATTAAAAACAACAGATACACAATATACTTTCATAGTTGCAGCTGCATGAAGCATTTGCATGAAATTCTGCACAAGTGTAGAGTTTTTTTTCTTCAGAAATGTGTGTCTACCTCAAAGTTATAAGACATAATAATGTGTTTCATCCAGTATAAAATTGGGCTTAGCTGTATACACTTGCTAATATATGTTCATCAAATTATGGCAGACACGGGGGCTGCAAAAGCAGCTGATTGCCAAACCAACATATACGATAAATAATAAACCAGCAATTACATGTCTAACAGGTCGTATGTTTAACATCGATCTGACTATCTCCAATTTAGAATCTGGATCAATTGAGAAGGAAAAAAACCTTCTCAATTGAGAAGGTTTTTCAAAAACCATAGCTTGTTAACTTTGATTCAAGTTTTTCAAGTGTTGATTCATTTTAATATGATAATAATACAAAATGAGTAAAAAAAATTGAATCAATATTAAAAAAAACTCTCGATTTTGCGATATTTATAAAATATTGAATTTACGGCATAAATATATTGAATCATTTCATAACTCGATTTTTACAAATATTTATGAATAAAACTTATGATTTATAGTTTTGATTCACTATTAAATGATGTTAACTAGTGAATCAATGAAAAAATTTCGAAAAAATGGCTCAAACGAAGATTTCTCAAATTTCTCAAAATAAAAACCTTCTCAATGGAACCGGAGCCTATATATATATATATATATATATATATATATATATATATATATATATATATATATATATATATATATATATATATATATATATATATATATATATATATATATATATATATATATATATATATATATATATATATATATATATATATATATATATATATATATATATATATAGGGGAGATATCAAATAAAAAGACTTTTTTTGGTGAGAAAGATAAGAAGGATTTTCAGCCATTGATTTAAAATCAATGGATGAGATTAAACCACAATCCTAACTAACTAACCAACTAACTAACTAACCATTTAAACATGAATTTTAAAAAGTACTTCAAAAATTTTGAAAAATTTCTAGTAGATCGGGTTTGTTGGTGCAAAAAACTTTTGTAAAAAAAGTTTTTTTAATTCGAAGTTTTTTACGTTAATTTAATGCACAAAAACGAAATTTTGATGCACAAAAACTATATTTTTAAGCTTTTTACGTTTTTTGTGTATCAAGAATTCATTTTTATGCCCAACTTCTTTTGACTTTCTGCTTTAAAATTTGATGCCACATCAAACTAAAACAACTTGAAAATTTTGTGCATGAAAAAAAATTTGTAAACCAAATTTTACCTTTTTGTGCATCGAATTTCGTTTTTTGTGCATTAAAAAAACGTAAAATACTCAAAATAAAAAAATTTTCTTCACAACTTTTTTATGCACCAACATATCCGACATTGTGGAATTTTTCAGAAGTTTTCGAAAAGATTTTTAAAATCATATTTAGATGGTTAGTTAGTTAGTTAGTTAGAAGTATGGATTGATCTCATCCATTTATTTTTAAATCAATGGCTGAAAATCCTTCTTATCCTTCTCACAAAAAAAAGTCATTTTATTTTAACTCTCCCCTATATATATATATATATATATATATATATATATATATATATATATATATATATATATATATATATATATATATATATATATATATATATATATATATATATATATATATATATATATATATATATATATATATATATATATGTATGTATGTATTAGCATTACCAGTATCACACCCCAGTCGAATCTTGTATATGAAAATGCAATCCATATTAATGCAACAATCATGTTTGGTTTCCCCCTTGAACATGCTGAGAAAAAAGAGAAAAAGGGCGACATGTAGTAGTCAATAATATTCCTACAAGACACAAAGTAAATTCCATATTAGAATGCCATTACATAGCATGAGTTGGCATACAAAAGCAAAAAACTGGGCAAAAGATGGTTAACCACTCCATGAATTACAAACTTATATATGGCATACAATATATTGGGAGAAGTTTCTAGTGCTCCTTAACTTGACATTAAAATAATGGTCAATTACAGCTTAGAATTTCCATGTTTGCCACTTAACCGTCGCGATGTTTTCGTCTATCAGCTATGATAACAACACGTTGCAAAAAGTGAATATAATCTAAATCATTGTCTATATATTGTGTATATATGTTCCGTTTTATATGGTTTTCCCTAATACTAACAACTAGTTCACTTACACGTCGTGCACCAACTAAATGTGTAGGGGTTCCACACTAAGTTTAATAAGAGCATCATGCTACATTTGCTCCATCAGTACACTATCGCTGGGTGCCCTGCAAAGAACATGGTTTTCATTTAATTCAAAGATCATGGGCTCTTGGTGTTCATATGAATGGGGCTTATAATCATGTATACCTCGTCGCATTCCTATCAGTAGCGAAAGTAAAGAGAATGAATATAACTCAAGATATCAAAAGACATGTGGTAAATAGTTGTGGTCACATAGCATTTACCTGTAGGACTATCGACTATATGTGTGGCAACTGATTTTGTAGGTATTACAACATAGTGTGATCTCCAAAACTTCACTTATTTTGTAGTTAAGTATATATAACATCATATTTGATCAAAAAACCTCATAAAAAAGATAGGTAGCCCTCTAATAGTTCTTCACCCACCCCTATATAAGATCAACATGATATAAAAGAATCCAAACACAAATTCATGAGCTACTTATTATAAAGATGCTAAAATAAGAAGAACCATAAGTACAAAAATAACAAAAACCCCAAAATATTTTTTATAAACAAAAATAGCTAAAGTAACTGATAGGATCTATAAACTCACAATTCGGAATAGAGATCAACCTCCTACATGCAATCGAACACGACACCAAGTAATTGCCATCCAGAAAAGTAACACCAGATTTTTTGGTTAACACTATTATACATCAAAATTAAAAACTGACCGCAAATTGTGTATATGAGAGTTGATAAGATCTGTTTATTCGGATGAACGATAAAAAAACAAAGACATAAATGGGCCATAGCAAACTGATAACTGGTTTTACTCAGGTTAAAAATATTCGTTTAAGTATGTCTCTTCGAATTGAAAAACTTATGTTTAATGTGTGACTCAGTTGAACTTTGGTGGAACAAAGATGTGTCGTTGTAGTTTTGAAAATAGAAGGTGCAAAACAATTAAAGTAAAAGTGCAATTAAAGTAAATCTAAGTCTAATTAAAATAAAGTGCAAGTATTTAAAGCGCGACTAAAACTAAAGGGCAATAAAGTAAATAACGCAAACTTAAATCTAACTAAGGCAAACTTAAAACGCAACTAAACTAAATCTTAAACTAAGGTAAATAAACTTAAAGTGTGAGCAAGGAAAAAGGCGGGAAAAATAAAGCTTAAAATGAAAAGGCAGAAAACTCCTATGCGGAATAATCCTCTATTCAGAATAGCTGTCACCTATTCGGAAAGAAGTTCTACACGGAATATTTAGACCAATTCGGAAAATCAGCCTATTCGGAATACTAATCTTATGCGGAATGTCCTTGCTATTCCGAATAGCAGTCTATTCGGAATGTAAACCTCTATTCGGAATACTGTCACCTATTCGGAAAGATAGCTCTATTCGGAATGAAAATCCTATTCGGAATAATTCTGCCTATACTGAATATCAAGTCTATGCGGAATACTTGGAAATTTCGAATAAGCAATTCCTTCAAAATAGCTATGCGGAATTATTAAATATTCCGAATAATCAATTTCTACAAAACCTTTACGCGGAATAAAACCTCCTGTTCGGAATATAGAATATTCCGTATAGAGCTCAATAAAACAGACCTATTCGGAATGCTGCTGGGGACGAATCTGGCAAGAACAGAAAAGAGATCCGAAGAACAAGGAAAGTGAAAATAGCACGGATCTAACAAAACTAAGCTAAAATAAACACAAGATCAAATCAAACAAGCAAATAAACAACTATAAACATAAACAATCAATCCAAATTAATCAAACTCACAAAACTTAATCAAAATAATCAAAACCCACTTAAATAAATCAACAAAATCAAGATCATAAACATAAACAATAACAATCAAAGAATAAGAAAGGAAGAATGAGATTAACAAGATAAAGATAAAGCTTAACAAGAATTAAAAAGAAAAACTTACTTGAATTAAATGGTAATTAAGGTGCGAGACAAGGTAATTAAAATGGACAAGTATTTAAATTGACAAGGTAATTAAAGATGGAAGGACTAATTGTCACTATTAGCCAACAAAAAAGAAATGATTAACAAATCCTAACTATATATAGGGGAGGATTAGGAAGCTTCCTCCCCTTCTTCCTTTTCTCTTAATTGTGTCATTAGGTCCTTAAGCATATAGTCTTCATTAATTGCACCATTAGTCCTTTTTCCTTCTAATCTTCTTTACTTGGACTCTAATGACTTGTGGCTCGGGATTTCTTTTAAACTCGTCTTTAATTTCTTCAATACATTAGACTTGAGTTCTTCGGCTTTTGATAAACTTCCGTCTTTTGACTTTTTCTTCGATAAATCTTCAGAATTGGTCCTGGACTTCCGTTCTTTTTCCACTTTTGACTTCTCGACTCCGTCTTTCATCTTTTTCTTCAATAAAAGTCGTGAATGCCCGTGAATTCCCGTGTTTTCTCCACTTTTCACAATTTCGTCCTAAGTCACAACAAAAACACAAACCGCGCATAATTCCGACATAAAAGACATAAAATACACGTTTTGGTCCGGTTGTTATTGTAATTAAGTGGTAGAAAAGATGGGTGTTTACACACCTATCAAATCCCCTACACTTGACCATTGCAATGTCCTCATGCAATGCATTAGTTACAAAGCATGTTTACACATTTCATCATAATCAATCCACGTTGGCCTTTATTAAAGACATAGAAAATTATAAAAATGCAAAGCAAAGAAATTAAAAGCATACCTTGGGTTTTGAAAATGTCATGAATAATCATCATCCTCAACTTTTCACTTTCTCCAAACCAAGCTTAAAAACGAGATCATTGTTATTATAAGTTAGTAAACTAACACGAACTTATGTGGGCCAATTATTCACTTAGACTCCCTTATTCCTATGGGTATCTCTTATATTTTATTATTTGTCTTGAATGATCACGAAGATGCATTGTTTGACTTATTTCGATAATTATTTAGTCTGAAAATAAAGTGCACGATTTAATCAATAGTTAGCTAAAGGACCAAATCTTTTAAAACTGCTTCTCGGGATATCAAAAAGTTCATATCTTGGCATAACTTGGTTCGAGATTTGAGACCTTTCTCGGGCCGATATTTGGCAGCGACATCATACTTCAAATCTTGAGAGACGTTCATGAAATAATGGTCTTCTCTTCATAATTGGAATTTCTTCTCTTGGAATTTTTGAGAGATTCATACTTGGACCACGACTTCTTCATTTTTCTCCAATCTTTATTTTGGATTTTGATATACAACGATCCGCCTCCTTTATTGACTTGGATCTATTTATCCTCATACCTTGTTAGGGTCTTTTCGGATACACTTCTCCATGACTTTTTGGGAGTTTTTGCTTTTCGTCGTGTGTCTCGATCCTTCATATTGATTTTCGATAAATGATTCTTCACATCACTTTTGGATCTTTAGCAACAAAACATAGCCCTCATGCCTTGTTAGGGCCTTTTCGGACTCGCCAATCTTCGCGCCCCGCTTCATAAGTTATGCCTTGGCTATGAACTCTCGTCATTACCGAGCAACTTTTAAACGATCTGGGGCTAGAAGCTAAGTAACTTTTCAAATCGTACAACCTTATTTATTAGCAGATAAATTTATTAGCAAGCGATGGGAGAATAGGCTTATAATTAACTCACATAAATTCACGAAAGAATACCGAACTTATAATTGGCTCTATCATCTCTCGTTCTCCACAGTTTAAAATCTCAAGTAATGAGACTCGTGGATACTTAGCCTATTAAATCAAAGTTTTGGGTTTTCGAGTCGCCTATAGGATCTTGCAAATTCTTAGACTCTTTCAAGTTTAGAAATCGCATTTTAAAGTTCCCTTGATAAACAACTCTCTAGGATCAATTATAGGAACTTGCGAAAAGTTCTTGTTCTTAACCCGTGAGAGTTAAGACTTTCGCGTTTTATAGGTCCCTATATAAAAGCCTAGCAAAACTTGACTTAAACACGTTAAGGATACTAGCTAGAGTAAACTCGGATTGAGTCAAAAGATTCACAACGTTTGAAAATTAAAACCACTTATTTAAACATTTATTCTAGCAAAGGAAGAAAATAACTATACAAAGGTAAAAACTAATAGGCCAAAATAGATCAAAATTTTTTTGAAAAATGTCGAAAAATTGATTTTCCGGTTAAAATGAGGACAATTACAAGGAAAATACCACTTAACTTCGATAGAAGTCCCCCTACACTTAAGATAAACATTGTCCTCAATGTTTAAGCATGTGGGAGTAAACTCCCCTACACTTAGGACATTGTGCACGTTGTTTAAATTTTGCTAAGGAAAAGACAACTAAAGAGATTCCTATTTTAATATTGAGAAAATATAAAATAGTGAATCGAAAAGAGTTTAGGATAGAACCGGGAAGAAGCAGAACATGGAATCACGGGTCGTCAAGAATCATCAAGAGTGGGTCAGTGAAGCTCGAATCCCTGATTAAGAAGTGAGGAGAGGAAATAGCAATCCAAAGGGTCCCCCTACACTTATGGTAAAGAAAGCGAAAAGATAGATGCATGGGTTGCCTCCCAAGAAGCGCTTGATTTTTGTTTACCGAGTCGTGAGCCTGACTCGACCTTGATTATCAATGGAAGAAACATGAAACATATCCACCAGGATCAAAAACATAGTTTTCATCCATCAATAAGCAAGAGCTTAAGGCGAACAAGGCAAGTCAAAAGAGAAGTGGCAGGGTTCCCTTAAGCAGTGATAGAGCATGGTGGGAGCAAGTATGAAGCGGTGCAAGCATGTCTACAATAATTCCAAAGATTTTTCCTTTTATTTCATCAGGTGGATACTGAGATGGCTCTAAGATTGCAATACCGGGGTCGAACACCTTTTCCTTTATGGGAAAATAGCACTCAGGCTCAGCCGAGTGTGAAGAAGATCCGCAAAGAAGCACAACCTCGTCCTCAGAAGGGGGACAAAGAGGTGTTAAATCATACGTGCAACGGATTTCGGTGTCAACCGGTTTCTTCTCCTTAGACAAAATTTTCTTCAAATCCAAAGTAGGATCAAGACGATAAGATTCAAAGTCCAGAGGAGGTGCATCACTCTCATGCGGGAAGTATGTATTGAGAAACATAGAGAAGTCTTCCTCGAATGAGTAATCGTCCAAGGTAGGATCAAGTGATGGCGGAGGATCTTCATCATGTGAAGAATCGCTCGAAAGAGTATCGGCCTCATCAAAATCATCGAATGTGGGCAGCTCGGGATACTCAGAAGTACAACCAAAATCATCCGAGTCTGAGCTAGAATCATCATCATCATAAGCATCAAAGACCGGTGGTGAATCATAAATGGGAGAAGCGTCCAAAGTAGAGTGAGAATCATCCACATTATCTTTAAAGAGTGGATTATCGGTGGAAGACTCGAATAGAGGATTTTCATAGACGGTAAGTCATCGAGCACATTGATCATATTCACTGATTCTCGGCCTCTAAAGGATTTGCCTGTAAGCTTCCCCATTTTAAAAACTTTAGAATCATCCCCGACTCGTAAGATTAACTCACCTTCGGCCACATCTATTAAAACACGTCCGGTTCTCAAGAATGGCCGACCAAGTATTAAAGGAATACGAGGGTCCATTTCATAATCAACTACGACAAAGTCAACCGGAAAAGTAAATGTGCCAACTTTAAGAAACACATCTTCGGCTATACCAACGGGGTAAGCGAGAGTGCGATTTGCAAGTTCAAGAGTCATCTTAGTTGGAGTGAGGTCGGGCAATGATAGTGTTTTCCAAACACTTAGTGGCATCAAGTTAATACTAGCCCCGAGATCAGCAAGGGCAGTAAATTCTTCAGTTTTGTTGAACACGCAAGGCAACACAAAACGACCGGGATCTCCAAGCTTTTCCGGAAGTTCTCTAAGAAGAACTGCAGAGCAGTTTTCATTTAAGCGTGTGTTGGCGAGTTCAATCAGCTTCTCCTTCTTGCTAAGCAATTCCTTGAATGCTTTGACAAATTTGGGCATGTGGCAAAGTGCTTCAACAAGGCTAATGTTGATGGTCATTTTAGATAGCATATCCACATATTTCTATACTTGGAAGTCATTCTTGGTTAGATCATTGGTCTTACCTATGCGAGAAGGGTATGGGATTCTAGGTTGATAAGGGTTAGGTGAAGGTGTAGTTGGTGAAGGTTGTGATGTTGAAGGGTCCTTCCGAGATACATCGTCATGACGAGGCGGAGATGGTAATGGTGTACTATCACTAAGTGTAAGAGGAGTAGGGATATATGGTGGTGGAGGAGGTGTAGATGATGGTGGTGAATCAGGTGGATTGACAATGGTAATTCCACTACGCGTAGTTATAGCACTCACATTAGCTCGTGGATTAGTGACGGTGTTTAAAGGTAGAGAACCCGAAGAAGAAGAAGGTTGAGCTTCGGGCAAGAAACTAGCCAACAGATTCTTCAATTCAGTTGTTTGAGTGATGAAAGAGGATTGAAGATTATCACGAACCTCGGTTCTGATGTCATTACCTTGCTTCAAGATATCTCCTTTCAAATTGATTATTTGGCTCTGTAGATTCTTGATTTGCTCACCTTGAGTTCTCATGATTGTGTCAACATCGGGATTAATGGGTGGTTGTTGTTGGGTAGGTGGTTGATAAGGGTTAGAAGCACGAGGTGGGATTTGGTTGCTTCTATTGTAGTTGTTGGCGGGATTTTGGTTTTGAGGAGAAAAACCGGGTGAAAGGTAATTGTTTGAACGGTAGCTCAGCAGATTTCTATCCCCTTGTTGTCTAGCTTGGTAATTTTCCGGTGAATAATTACCGTAAGATGCATACACATTTTCCGGATTTCCTTGTGTCGAAGGATAATCGGTGTATGAGTGAGGACCGCCACATGTTTCACAAGGATTAGCAACCGCTTTAACTTGTTGTTGTTGTTGGTTTGAAGCGAGAAGCGTAATACTTTTGCTCATTTCGGCCATCATGCGGGTGAGTTCGGTCATCTCAGGGTTTGCTGAGGTAGAAGAAACATTGACTCTCGTGTTGTTTCTAGAAGAAGTAGAGGAATCCCAGTTCTTGTGGTGATTAGTCATGTTTTCTATTAACTCTCTACACTCCTCGAGTCTCCTTTTCATGAATGTGCCACCGGCGGCTGCATTGATCGTATCACGATCTCGAAAAGTCAATCCGTTGTAGAAAGTATCGATCAAGGTGACCGGAAGCATGTTGTGATTTGGACAACGGTCGGTCAAGACATTATATCTCTCCCATGCATCAAAAAGAGATTCATCGGGATCTTGCATGAAATCGCTGATCTGATTGCGAAGGCTTGTGACCATGGATGGTGGAAAGTAGCGCGAAAGAAAGTGTTGAGTCATGTCATCCCAAGTGTGAATAGAATTCTTCGGGAGACGATCAAACCATTTCTCGGCATGATGCGATAAAGTATGTGGGAAGAGTTGTAGGCGGAGAACATCCATTGTGGCCCCAGGAAACTTCATGCTTTGGGTGATTGTAATGAACTTGTCGAGGTGTTTGTTGGCATCATCATCAGGCAATCCTCTAAATGGGTTTGTTTGCACTTGCTGAATCATGTGGTGCTTCAACGAAAACTCAGGAGCGTTGATTTGCATCGGCGCAATCGGTCCTCCTCGTCCAAACATGGTTGGTTGACAAAGTTCCTCCATGGTCCGAAGATCGGGCTGTGGAAGAGCATTGTTGTTATTATTATTATTCAAGTTCGGTGGAATGTTGTTGTTGTTAACACCTGCCATATCTAAATCTTCTTGAGGCTCGGGCTCTTGATAATTAGAAGATCTAGTACGCATACACCTGAAAATGCAAAAGAAACAAAACCAAACACAAAGACAATATATATACACAATAAAGATAAAATCTTTTTGGAATTTTGGAATTTTTAATTTTTATGGATTTTTATCAATTTTTAATTTTTATGATTTTTTGAATTTTTTAGGCAAGAAAAATAACGTTCACAAGTGAACGGATCCCAAAAAGCAACGTGTCTCTCACAAAAACTGTTGATCTTTACGAAAAGAGCCGGCAGCGGCGCCATTTGATAACTGGTTTTACTCAGGTTAAAAATATTCGTTTAAGTATGTCTCTTCGAATTGAAAAACTTATGTTTAATGTGTGACTCAGTTGAACTTTGGTGGAACAAAGAATGTGTCGTTGTAGTTTTGAAAATAGAAGGTGCAAAACAATTAAAGTAAAAGTGCAATTAAAGTAAATCTAAGTCTAATTAAAATAAAGTGCAAGTATTTAAAGCGCGACTAAAACTAAAGGGCAATAAAGTAAATAACGCAAACTTAAATCTAACTAAGGCAAACTTAAAACGCAACTAAACTAAATCATAAACTAAGGTAAATAAACTTAAAGTGCGAGCAAGGAAAAAGGCGGGAAAAATAAAGCTTAAAATGAAAAGGCAGAAAACTCCTATGCGGAATAATCCTCTATTCGGAATAGCTGTCACCTATTCGGAAAGAAGTTCTACACGGAATATTTAGACCAATTCGGAAAATCAGCCTATTCGGAATACTAATCTTATGCGGAATGTCCTTGCTATTCCGAATAGCAGTCTATTCGGAATGTAAACCTCTATTCGGAATACTGTCACCTATTCGGAAAGATAGCTCTATTCGGAATGAAAATCCTATTCGGAATAATTCTGCCTATGCTGAATATCAAGTCTATGCGGAATACTTGGAAATTCCGAATAAGCAATTCCTTCAAAATCCCTATGCGGAATAATTAAATATTCCGAATAAGCAATTTCTACAAAACCTTTACGCGGAATAAAACCTCCTGTTCGGAATATAGAATATTCCGTATAGAGCTCAATAAAACAGACCTATTCGGAATGCTGCTGGGGACGAATCTGGCAAGAACAGAAAAGAGATCCGAAGAACAAGGAAAGTGAAAATAGCACGGATCTAACAAAAACTAAGCTAAAATAAACACAAGATCAATTCAAACAAGCAAATAAACAACTATAAAGCATAAACAATCAATCCAAATTAATCAAACTCACAAAACTTAATCAAAATAATCAAAACCCACTTAAATAAATCAACAAAATCAAGATCATAAACATAAACAATAACAATCAAAGAATAAGAAAGGAAGAATGAGATTAACAAGATAAAGATAAAGCTTAACAAGAATTAAAAAGAAAAACTTACTTGAATTAAATGGTAATTAAGGTGCGAGACAAGGTAATTAAAATGGACAAGTATTTAAATTGACAAGGTAATTAAAGATGGAAGGACTAATTGTCACTATTAGCCAACAAAAAAGAAATGATTAACAAATCCTAACTATATATAGGGGAGGATTAGGAAGCTTCCTCCCCTTCTTCCTTTTCTCTTAATTGCGTCATTAGGTCCTTAAGCATATAGTCTTCATTAATTGCACCATTAGTCTTTTTTCCTTCTAATCTTCTTTACTTGGACTCTAATGACTTGTGGCTCGGTATTTCTTTTAAACTCGTCTTTAATTTCTTCAATACATTAGACTTGAGTTCTTCGGCTTTTGATAAACTTCCGTCTTTTGACTTTTTCTTCGATAAATCTTCAGAATTGGTCCTGGACTTCCGTTCTTTTTCCACTTTTGACTTCTCGACTCCGTCTTTCATCTTTTTCTTCAATAAAAGCCGTGAATGCCCGTGAATTCCCGTGTTTTCTCCACTTTTCACAATTTCGTCCTAAGTTACAACAAAAACATAAACCGCGCATAATTCCGACGTAAAAGACATAAAATACACGTTTTGGTCCGGTTGTTATTGTAATTAAGTGGTAGAAAAGATGGGTGTTTACACACCTATCACAAACCCAGAGACCAACGACATGAAATGTCTTTGTTTCTTACGCCAAATAAGAAATATAATAAGAGCAAATGAGGGGTGGTGGAATTAACCAATGTTTTGAAACCCGGGTTAACCCGCCCGGGTTAATTCATTGACCCGGTTCTGGTAAAGAACACGGGTCATATTGACCCAGGTTTCACATTTTCGAATCTCGGATCGACCAGTTGGGTTTGAGGTGGCCCGGGTCAACCCGGTTCTCGAAACCCGTCCGGGTTTTGATTTTTTTCGGTTTTTTCTAAGAAAAATATGTAAATTTTACGTATTTGCGATGGAATTTTATTTTTACATATTATATTGGTTGGTAAAAAATTTATATCTTCAACATACGGGAATTTTTATGGTTTTTATATATAATTTTTGTTATATTAAAAGTATAATTTTTTTTTAGAAAACCGGGTTGACCCAGGTCGACCCGAGTTGACCCGGACCCGGTGACTCGACCAGATCGATTTAAAACCCGTGTTTCAAAACACTAGAATTACCAAGCCAACGCAATTGGGCCAGATGAAAATGGGTCATGGGCACCGTCGAACTCAATTAACGTGAGCAGAAAAACCAAAATAACTAAAAAAACACGAAAATTGAATTTGAACCGAACTAGTAACCAAACCGAAATTGTCAAAACCGATCTAACCGAACAAGTAATTCAGTTCTCGGGTTGAATGAGATTGACATTTAAATTCGAAAACCGAACCGAAAATCAAATTCATATAAAAAAATATGTTTTGTATATATTTATAATATATATATATATATATATATATATATATATATATATATATATATATATATATATATATATATATATATATATATATATATATATATATATATATATATATATATATATATATATATATATATATATATATATAAATGTCATTAAATAAATATTTATGTAATAAGTACATCTTTTTAAAATAAACAGTAAAATTTGGATTATTCGGGTAAACCTGAAAACCGAACCGAATTCGATTTTCAGTTCGGTTCTCGAGTTGTTCGGTTTATTAGGTTCGGGTTATTCGGTTAAATTTTTTCCGAGGTCAACCTGAAAATTGAACAGAACCGAACTAGATTTCAACCGAACCGAAAACTGAATTTGAATTCAGTTCGGTTCTCGGGTTGACCCGAAGTATCCAAAGTTTTCTAAAAAATACACAATTATTTAAATATTTAGCAAAAAAATTATCTCAAGTATAAAAATTGTATTTTTATATTAAGATTAAATTCTAATAATTATTTTATATATTAATATTTATAAAAATATTATTTTATTTATATATATATATATATATATATATATATATATATATATATATATATATATATATATATATATATATATATATATATATATATATATATATATATATATATATATATATATATGTATATATATATATATATATATATATAGAGGGGCGTTATTATGGTGACCACCCTTAAAATAAAAACAATAAGAACCGTTTTCGACCGTTAGATGTATCATTATAGATCTAAACTAATAAATACTAGTTTAAATAAGTTTGATGGCATTATTGTAATAAACATTGAAACTAATGGTAATTTTTTAACCCACTTGATGACTTATTACATATCTACCTTGACTTGATAAATGCATTTTTTAGAATTCTTTAGTAAAATTCGTAACTCCATATTCTTTAAAGGATACCCTTATTTAAATATTCTTTTAAAGACGGTTTGCCAAACTATCTCTATATTGACTAGATAATATCCGAATAATGTAGATTTTTTAATTTCTTTTAAATCGTGAATCTTCATATCATAAATATTTACTATTATTCAATGTAATATTTATTGATACACTAACACAAATGTATAGTTAAAGATTACATTAGCATATATTGACACATATTATCGCACATTATATTTAGCATACGCATAACATTTTTCAACACATATATTAACATAATAATTTTTTTTGACACACATATAATAATACATTAATTTTTTTACTACAATTTAATACGCTATTAGTAATACACATCTAGTGAATTGAGCATTTTTTTAGAATTGTTAACTCGAATATGCTTTTGACACATTTAAAATTTAGTAAACTTTTAATAATACATTCTAAATTTTTATACATATGTGATAATATGTTATGGTTAGTACAGATAATTTTTATTAACACATATTAGTGATACACTAGAATGTGATACGTTTCTAGTCACACAAAATTTTGTGACACATTTTTATAACAAATTAGCCTTTTGATACGTTTAATTTAATTTTATATTTATTGAAACACGTTACTTTTTTGACACATATTTTTGTGACACATTTAATTTTTCAATAAACTTGTAATGACACACTAATAGTTTAATATTTTAATAATTTTTATTGAAATATAAGTTAATTCCACACTTAGTTGCTTGGTAAACATTTAATGACAAAGTTAAATTTTGACATTAGCTACTTTCTTGACACATTTTTTAAAGTTTTTTTCTTCACAAATTTGACACCTATAATTTAGTGTCTTTTTTTTCTTTATCAAATTTCATTATTAATTTTTTTGAAAACTTTTAACAAATAAAAAAAATTATATTTAAAAAAGAATATAAAAATAAAAAGAATAAATTGAAAGAATATTTTTTATTAAAAAAAATTCTTTTGAAGTTTTGTTTTAAAAAAAAGATATTTTAATAACACATCAATTTTTTGACACATTTTGAGTGACGCTTAGTTTTTTATTACATTCGTAATACCTATAACTTTTTAACAAATTTTCAGTAACAATCTAATATTGACTTGATAAATATGAATGATTCCGAATATTTTGTGGCTAATTTACTTTTCATGTGTTTTGAATAGATTCAAAAGGTTTAACGAAGTGACTTGATGTAGTGTTTTTGTACCCTTTAGGAAAAGGATGACAAATAGTGGTAGTATTAAGTGTCGGTTTAGGAAAACCGAGCACTAATGTCCCAAATGAAGTCCAAGTTCGTTTTCCCAAGGAGGCAAGTGCGTTGTGTTAAGAGTTGAAATTGATTTGTGATTATATTGATTGAGAAAGAAATGAGATTAGAAAAGAAAAGACGGTTACGAAGACGGATCGAGCTAAGACGAAAACGCGTTCACGTAAAACCGTAACAAACTACAAAATTAAAAATTTTAACCTAAAAATTAATTATAAGCTAAAACAAGTCTAAAATAATATAAATAAGAAATAAAATCCAATAAAAATATTTTAAAACCTTTTATTAATTAAATATTTAATTTTAAATGCTAATTAAAGCCCTAAAATTAAATATAATTAATCAAAATGTCCAAAATATGATTTTATTGAACAAATAACTTACTTATATTATCTAAAAACTAAAAAGTATTTTTTCTAATTTTTAAATACTATTTTTCTATTTTTAAATTACTAAAAACTATTTTAAAACCAAAATAATTATAAAAAATAATAAAATAATGCTAAAAATAATCTACCAATTTTAAAAATCCTAAATTACTCTAATGAACTGTAGAAAAATGAAAAAGCTTGAAAAATATTAAATTTTTTACTAAATGACAAAACTAGTTTAATTAAAACCCTAATTAAATTAAATTAATTCTAAAAATTAATAAAAAGATGAAGAGTAAAATCTTTTTTAACCAAAAATCTTAAAATAATATTCTAAGTTAAGGAAAATTGATTAAACTGAAAAATAAATATTTTTGGCACTAAATGCCAAAAACAGAAAAATTAAAGTTAATTAAAAATGCAATAAAACCTAAAAATTACCAAATGAACAGTAAATAAAAATTTAGTTAATCAGAAAAATTCTAAAATAAATAAGAAAAATAACAAAACAAGTTTGAAGATCTAATTCAACTTTTTAAGCACTAAAGACAAAAAAAGAAAGAAATCAGATAGTGACATGTGTTGGTGTTTGTCTGCTAGTGAAGCAGTGGTAAAAATGATACTAGCAGTGGGAAAGGAGTTCCCACTGATAGTGTTAATTTTTGGTATGTTTTTCAATAAGCTTAGGAAAGCTTATTTTGATAGCTTATTTGGGACAAAAAGGCACCCTTATACTCTTTGGAGTATAAGGAGTCAGATTATACAAAATAAACAAGCAATCACTTAACAAAATAAGCACCAATTAAGCCAAAAAGTTTCTGATAAGTCACTAAGCAGTTCTGATGAACAGTAGGCTAAATTACAAGCACAAAAGTGAATTTTAAATGCTCATAATTTGCACACAAGCTCACAACATAGCATGCAACCAACACACAATCCTCAGACAACCTATAATCTAACAGCTTTTCAAGTTTGGTGGTTTAAATTCAACAAATCAAGCAGAAAAATGAAATGACAAAATTTAAGCTATGTTTTTCACTTTTATCATGCAATCATGTTTAAGACTGACCCCAAACTGAAAAACTGAATAGCTCACAACTCATGCTACCCTAATAAGTGTATCTAAACAGGTTACACTACACAAATCTTATCTCAAAACCTACTTAAATCACAAATCCAAACACTCCCTTATATTCTAATGTTGGAGATTTTTCAAACAAACTCTATGCTAAACCTATCCAAACTGATTTTAAGAACTCATATCATGCATATTACCTCTAAACAGATAAATCAAACCAATAAGCAAGCAAATAAAACAAATTTTCACATAAGTCATACAAATTCACCAATTACTAAAAATTGAAAAGGAAACAAGGGGGATACCTTGTTGAGCCTACATCCAGGCTCAACCAAGGCTGCTATGCCTTTTCCTTCAGGCTGGGGCCTGAGCAGATCAAATGGACAACAACAATCAACTATCCTGCTAAGAGAAAAATTAAGAAACAAACAATATGATATTCTGTTTTCTTTTTCTTTCTTTTGAAACTTTTTCAAGAAACTTATAAAACTTTCTCCAAACGTTTTCCTTTAAACAAACTTAATCCAAACTAGCTTAAATCCCTGATAAACACCCTTGAAACAGATTTCACCAAGAAATCTCAATTTCAGAAAATCCAACTTTTTATAAAACTTTTTGGTAATTTAAAAGTAACTCAACAAAACTCAACTGAAATTTAAAGTTTAATCTAAAACGTGAAAGAAATGGAACTCAGTCATATGCAGATTTAAGAATTTTTCATTAATTCATTGATACGAGCTTAAACTCATATCCGTTTATCAACAAATAACCCTAAAACATGAAGCAAAATACCAATTTATTTGGCAAAAACAGTATTATGTGGTGTGTTTGTGTTTGTGTACACTTGTGTAGGTAAAAGGATACATTTTCAAGCAAACAAGGAAAAATCAAGCTCAAATGGATGAAAAAGACAAAGAAGGATCAAAGATGACAAGCCATGAGAAGACAAAGGACCTATCTTGACAACATTCAAAAGTTAAGGGATTTAAAGTGCAATTTTGGAAGAGTCAAGATCAAAGTTAAACCTGGTCAAAAGTCAAGTCGTCAAGTCGAGGGATCATTTGTGTTCAAGTTTGAAGCTCAAAGGATCAGAAATGACAAGTTTATAAAGTGCCAAGCTCAAATTATAAATCTGTAAATTCCAGGGACTGAATTCGCCAACAGCAGAAAGTGGTGATCCAAGTGTACACACATTAACCAATCACAATGCAAAGTTTATATCACACGGATTGAAAAATGATGGCAATTAAATTCCATTACTTCACCCATTTAATGAACAATCCGAATCCCATTAAACACATCCCCAACCAATCACATTGCAAGTTTTTCTTTGATCCGGATCAAACATGCTTAAGTCCAACAACCACTTGCCACGTGGCAGTCTCTTACCGGCTGAAACATGTCATCAATTTTACCCCTGCTCATTATCTTAGCCTATATATATCTGCATGTTATTTCATTTGTTACGTAGATTTTTAGAGTGTGAAATTTACACACACACATAGTTAGCTCAACT
The DNA here is from genome assembly GCA_025667525.1 of Glebionis coronaria. NCBI lineage: Eukaryota > Viridiplantae > Streptophyta > Magnoliopsida > Asterales > Asteraceae > Glebionis > Glebionis coronaria. The sequence goes on from JANFOE010000423.1 coordinate 330,253, forward strand.
TTTCCTCCTTTTTACTATGAGTTTTACACACAGTGATTAGTTAGATAGGAATTACCCCTGTTCATCTTTCTTCACACACCTAGTGTGTGTAAATCACACATTAGTTAGTTAGTTTGTTAGCACCGATAACTGAAATTGTAACCGTTTCCTTCTATACATTCAATAAACATTCACTTCATCCTCCATTCTGTTTGGATTCTTATATTTCTGCAAGAAGAGATTACTGATTTGATATGAATAATAGCTTAATCATGCTGTTAACGAGGGTCTGATTTGAAACTCTATTGTTTCTGTTATGATTCTGTTGAGTTCGTTTGGTGATCGATTTTAGCTAGGGATAAGAAGATTGTTACTGTTCCTGTCGAGTTAACAAGTTTTATGGAAGTTGAGATGTTATTGTGACGTTTTGAAGCGGGTCTATGGTTAAAGTCAATTCTGCAACTTTTCTTCAAGTAGCGATAGTGTAGCTTCTTCATCAAAAGACTATCTCGAGTTCAGTTAGCTAGTTTCGACATCGATTTTGTTTCGATCAGATAGCACGACGTAACCAGGTTGCTGGTGGTTTCGGTTTAAGATTAGAATAGATAGACTTAGAATTCATGAGTTTCATCAGTTCAAGAGTAGCTTCATCTCGATTCAGTCCAGTTGTGAGCTTTGTTGATTAGTTAATCATCGTGGTTTCACTGGAGCTGTGGTGTAGTTGCAGACTTTCAAACGTTGATGGTGACTAACTGAAAGTGTGTCGAAGAGATAGATGGAGGATAAAAGAGCTTGATAATAAGTTCCATTCAGTTAGTTTCAACATTAGTTCGAGCTTAGTACACGGTGTCGATTTCGATATCGGTTTTGTTTTGTGGTTCGAATTCGAGTTTCGATTTCGGTGTTCGACTCAAGCTAGCTCAGCGCTAAGCTTCGCCAACAACGGTCTAAACGACAGATGTAATGGTTAAGCTCTAAGTTTACTCTTTCATTTCTTTTAGTGTAAAACTGATTGATTAGGTTTGAATTGTAGATTTAGTTGTAAGCTGGTTTTCTGCTTGATGCCAGGTAGTCGATATATGCTTGACTTTAAGTGTTGATATGTGGTTCGTTATAACTGATTGTTTTTAAACGTCTGATATTGATTCTTGCATGCAGTAGTAACTGTATAGGAGATGGGCTACTAAGATAAGTTTTGGGCTTGTTGGATTTTCATTAGAAAATATTAGCAGTTCATAATTTTTTTTCAATTTAGATTTCATAAAGAATTGTAGTTTTCTTTAAAAAAAATAAATAAATAATGGTTAGTTAAAAATTTGTTGGAAAAAAAAAAGTTAGTTAGGAATTTTATAAAAAGTTTGTTAGATTCGGTTAAATAGTTAGTTGTAATTTTGTTGAAATTTGTTACACTTTCTAGTTGGTTAAAAGTTTGTTAAATTTGGTAAATTTGTTAGATTGTTGAATTAGTTACATTTTCTTGTTAAATTTGTTAGTTTGTTAATTGAGTTTTGTTTACTAGTTCCTTTTCCTTCTTTGAATAAAAATTGGTATTTGCAATATGTTTTACGTATAAGTAGGTTAATATTTTTCATTTTTAGATAGTGTTATTTGAATTAGCAATAGATTACCAAGCGAGCTTAAACAACCAAAAACAATTATAAATCCGATATTGGTTGGACTTTCTATTAGTTAAGAACTGAGAAAACGAACTTGCATTATACTACATATTAAATGGCGCCGCTGCCGGTTCTTTGACTACACGAGAGACTATCGATTGACGGTTTTCATTGGCTTTTGGGATCCGTTCATTTGGTGAACGTTATTTTTACGTATCATAAATAAAAAACAAATAAAAAATCAAAAATATAAAAATATATAAAAACTAAAAAATTAACAAAACAATTCTTTTCCTAAAGAATTGACCAAAAAAATTAAAAAATCCAAAAAGCAATCTTTTTCCTAAGAGATTGCAACCAAAAATATATATTATTGGATTCTCTCGGTTTTTATGTACATATAGTATTTTCCTTTAAAAAACTCATAAATACAAAAATATTTTCCATATATTATTATAAGTAAATACGTATACGTATAAGAACAATCAATCTACATATCTTCCATAAGTATTGCCGAGGCAATACACCGTGTTGAGGGGCGTTCCGGTCCTTGACACGCGTATCGATCAAACAAAATAAAGCAAGAATAGATAAATACTCTCAATAAGCAACAATTCAAAGAATACGAACATTTAAGTGAATAGAAAGGCGATGTGCTATAAAATTCCATCTAAGGGTCAATAGGTACTTAAGTGCTTCGCGCCACCTAACCCCCCGTTCACTTGGGAGTATTCTAAGAAGGAAGGCTTCATTGAGGGTCTTGCACCCAAAGTAGTAATACATATATTGTTATTTTCTTGTGGATATTTAATATTGAAACTCGAAGAGGATAATCCATTTCTCTTCAAAGTCACACGAGAGCTTCTCTCTCATTCCTCGTATTGAGTTGCATGCTCACTCGCGGGCGTGCACAAATACCGATTGGTGTACAACCTCTTCCTCCGAAAAGGAAGAAAAAGAGAAAGAGTAAGACCACCATCGTCCACCAAGCCGATCACGAGAATCGTGCTTTGACTCCACCACAAGAAACCATGGCTATTGATAATCGTACTTTGTATGAACGTATGCAATCCAACATCCATGGATATGTTAGTGCCATTAAGATTCCTGACTTTCCCGCTAACACATTTGAGCTACATACATCTATGATCAATATGGTTTCACAATCACCTTTCTTTGGTAACAAGAATGAGGATCCTCATGCTCACCTTAAGAGATTCCTTTCACTTTGCAACACCATTAAGCATAATGGGGTTCCACCTGAGGTCATTAGGTTGATGTTAGTGTCATTTTCCTTAGAGGGGTAATAACTCGATTTTACTCAGGTTAAAAAGATTATGTGTTCGTTGTGTTGTTCTAATCGAATTGATCTTAGTTTTCTATGTGACTCAGTTTTATTTTGGTGGAAAAGAATATTTTTGGTTTGTTTTAAATTTAAATGTGCAAAGACTTAAAAGTAAATGTCGTTGAAAGTAAAGTGGCGTTAAAGTAAAATGCGTGAAAATAAATCTAAGTCTAATTAAAAGAAAGTGTGCAATATTTAAAAACGTGACGGAAAGTAAATTAGTTTAAATGACTAAAAATTAAAACGTGACGAGAATTAAAATTAGACAAGTATTAAAAACTTAAGCTAAAAATTAAACAAGTCAAAATAAGAGAAAAGTACCCTCCAATCGGAATAAATTCCGATTGTCCCAATCGGAATATCAAAAACCTACACAATCGGAATGTCAAAAGGAACCAATCGGAATGCTGTCACTTCACCAATCGGAATTCCCAAAAACACCACCGATCGGAATATTTAACCTACCCGATCGGAATATAGCTGGGTGCTCGGTCGGAATGTAGATCGGAACCCACGATCGGAATATCTGTCACTTGTTACGATCGGAATAACCTCACTTTGCCCCAATCGGAATACCAAGTCCACACGATCGGAAAGTAAAACCCTTTTCAGATCGGAACCGATCGGAATGTATACCCTCCTTCCGATTGTCACGGTCGGAATACGGAGACTTGGATGGAAATTAAGCTAAGTAAATAAGCTATTGTTCTAATAAGCACAAGACTAAAATCCTAGCTAAAACCGTGTAAAAATAAGCTATAAAACTGAAAGTTGAAAACTTTTAAGATACGAAAAAGATAAACTTTAAGAAAAACAACTTTTATATAAAAATAACTTTTATAAAAACTATATAAACTTGAAAATAAATCAAATAAGCTATGAAAATAAGAAGTTTAAAACAATTAAAAGCTTAAAAATCAAATCTTTAACAAATCAACAAGATAAAAACGTGTAAATCAAAGAAAGGTAGAAGAAGATTAAGATCAACAAGATAAAGTAAAGGTGCAAGAAATTTAAGAAACACTTACTTGAAAATTAAAGGTAATTAAAAGTGCAAGACAAGTAATTAAATGTGCAAGTAATTAAATGTGCATAAAATAAAGATGGAAGAACTAATTGTCACGATTAGTCAACAAGAGTAAATAAATGAAAATGAGGGTTTATATAGGTGATTAGGGAGTGGTTAGGGGAAACTTCCTCTCTCCTTCCTTACTTGTTAATTGCACCATCAAGTCCTTCCTTCTTAATCTTTTTGTTAATCTTGGAATGTAATGACTTTTGGCTCGGGATTTCTTTGGACTCGTCTTTTAATTCTTCGATAAATAAGACTTGAGTTCCTCAGCTTTAAGTAAACTTCCGTCTTTTGACTTTTTCTTCGATAAATCTTCAGAATTGGTCTTGGACTTCCGTTCTTTATCCACTTTTGACTTCTTGACTTCGTCTTTCATCCTTTTCTTCAATAAAAGTCCGTAAATGCTCGTGAATTCCCGTGTTTTCTCCACTTTTCACCTTTTCGTCCTAAATCACAACAAAAACACAAACCACGCATAATTCCGACATAAAAGACATAAAATACACGTTTTGGTCCGGTTATTATTGTAATTAAGTGGTAGAAAAAATGTGTGTTTAGACACATATCAAATCCCCTACACTTGACCATTGCAATGTCCTCATGCAATGCATTAGTTGCAAGGCATGTTTACACTTTTCATCATAATCAATCCATATTGGCCTTTATTAAATAGATAGAAAATTATAAAAATGCAAAGAAAAGAAATTAAAAGCATACCTTGGGTTTTGAAAATTTCATGAATAATCATCATCCTCAACTTTTCACTTTCTCCAAACCAAGCTTAAGAACGAGATCATTGTTATTATAAGTTAGTAAACTAACACGAACTCATGTGGGCCAATTATTCACTTAGACTCCCTTATTCCTATGGGTATCTCTTATATTTTATTATTTGTCTTGAATGATCACGAAGATGCATTGTTTGACTTATTTAGATAATTATTAAGTCTGAAAATAAAGTGCACGATTTAATCAATAGTTAGCTAAAGGACCAAATCTTTTAAAACTGCTTCTCGGGATATCAGAAAGTTCATATCTTGGCATAACTTGGTTCGCGATTTGAGACCTTTCTCGGGCCGATATTTGGCAGCGACTTCATACTTCAAATCTTGAGAGACGTTCATGAAATAATGGTCTTCTCTTCATAATTGGAATTTCTTCACTTGGAATTTTTGAGAGATTCTTCATATATGGACCACGACTTCTTCATTTTTCTCCAATCTTTATTTTGGATTTTGATATACAACGATCCGCCTCCTTTATTGACTTGGATCTATTTATCCTCATACCTTGTTAGGGTCTTTTCGGATACACTTCTCCATGACTTTTTGGGAGTTTTTGCTTTTCGTCGTGTGTCTCGATCCTTCATATTGATTTTCGATAAATGATTCTTCACATCACTTTTGGATCTTTAGCAACAAAACATAGCCCTCATGCCTTGTTAGGGCCTTTTCGGACTCGCCAATCTTCGCGTCCCGCTTCAATAAGTTATGCCTTGGCTATGAACTCTAATCCATACCGAGCAACTTTCAAACGATCTGGGGCTAGAAGCTAAGTAACTTTTCAAATCGTACAACCTTATTTATTAGCAGATAAATTTATTAGCAAGCGATGGGAGAATAGGCTTATAATTAACTCACATAAATTCACGAAAGAATACCGAACTTATAATTGGCCCTATCATCTCTCGTTCTCCACAGTTTAAAATCTCAAGGAATGAGACTCGTGGATACTTAGCCTATTAAATCAAAGTTTTGGGTTTTCGAGTCGCCTATAGGACCTTGAAAATTCTTAGACTTTATCAAGCTTAGAAATCGCATTTTAAAGTTCCCTTGATAAACGACTCTCTAGGATCAATTATAGGAACTTGCGAAAAGTTCTTGTTCTTAACCCGTGAGAGTTAAGACTTTCGCGTTTTATAGCTCCCTATATAAAAGCCTAGCAAAACTTGACTTAAACATGTTAAGGATATTAGCTAGAGTAAACTCGGATTGAGTCAAAAGATTCATAACGTTTGAAAATTAAAACCACTTATTCAAAGATTTATTCTAGCAAAGGAAGAAAATAACTATACAAAGATAACAACTAATAGGCCAAAGTAGATCAAAAATTTTGAAAAATGTCGAAAAATTGATTTTCCGGTTAAAATGAGGACAAATACAAGGAAAAGACCACTTAACTTCGATAGAAGTCCCCCCTACACTTAAGATAAACACTGTCCTCAATGTTTAAGCATGTGGGAGTAAACTCCCCTACACTTAGGACATTGTGCACTTTGTTTAAATCTTGCTAAGGAAAAGACAACTAAAGGGATTCCTATTTTAATATTGAGAAAAAATAAAATAGTGAATCGAAAAGAGTTTAGGATAGAACCGGGAAGAAGTAGAACACGGAATCACGAGTCGTCAAGAATCATCAAGAATGGATCATTGAAGCTCGAATCCCTGATCGAGAAGTGAGGAGAGGAAATAGCAATCCAAAGGGTCCCCCCTACACTTATGGTAAAGAAAGTGAAAAGATAGATGCATGGGTTGCCTCCCAAGAAGCGCTTGGTTTTTGTTAACCGAGTCGTGAGCCTGACTCGACCTTGATCATCAACGGAAGTAGCATGAAACAAATCCACCAGGATCAAAGACATAGTTTTCATCCATCAATAAGCAAGAGCTTAAGGCGAACAAGGCATGCCAAAAGAGAAGTGGCAAGGTTCCCTTAAGCAGTGATGGAGCACAGTAGAAGCAAGTAGGAAGCGGTGCAAGCATGTCTTCAAAATTTCCAAAGATTTTTCCTTTTATTTCATCAGGTGGATACTGAGATGGCTGAAAGACTTCAATACCAAGGTCGAACACCTTTTCCTTTAGGGGAAAATAGCACTCCGGCTCAGCCGAGTGTGAAGAAGATCCGCAAAGAAGCACAACCTCGTCCTCAAAAGTGGGACAAAGAGGTGTCAAATCATACGTGCAACGGATTTCGGTGTCGACCGGTTTCTTCTCCTTTGACAAAATGCTCTTCAAATCCAAAGTAGGATCAAGGCGATAATCTTCAAAGTCAAAAGGAGGAGCATCACTCTCATGAGGGAAGTATGTGTTGAGAAATTCAGAGAAATCTTCCTCAAATGAATAATCGTCCAAAGTAGGATCGAGTGATGGCGGAGGATCTTCATCATGTGAAGAATCGCTCGATAGAGTATCAGCCTCATCAAAATCATCGAAAGTAGGCAGCTCGGGATACTCAGAAGTACAATCAAAATCATCCGAATCTGAGCTAGAATCATCATCATCATAAGCATCAAAGACCGGTGAAGAATCATAAATGGGAGAAGCGTCCAGAGTGGAGCGAGAATCATCCACATCATCGTCAAAGAGTGGATTATCGATGTAAGAATCGAATAGAGGATTGTCATAGACGGTAAAGTCATCGAGCACATTTATCATATTCACTGATTCTCGTCCAAAAGATTTGCCGATAAGCTTCCCCATTTTAAAAACTTTTGAATCATCCCCGACTCGTAAGATTAACTCACCTTCGGCCACATCTACTAAAGCACGTCCGGTTCTCAAGAATGGCCGACCAAGTATTAAAGGAATACGAGGGTCCATTTCATAATCAACTACGACAAAATCGACCGGGAAAGTAAATGTGCCAACTTTGATAAACACGTCTTCAGCTATACCAACGGGGTAAGCGAGAGTGCGATTTGCAAGTTCGAGAGTCATCTTTGTTGGAATGAGGTCGGGCAATGATAGTGTTTTCCAAATACTCAGTGGCATCAAATTAATACTAGCCCCGAGATCAGCAAGGGCAGTAAATTCTTCAGTTTTGTTGAACACGCAAGGCAACACAAAACGACCGGGATCTCCAAGTTTTTCCGGAAGTTCTCTAAGAAGGACTGCAGAGCAGTTTTCATTTAAGCGTGTGTTGGCGAGTTCAATCAGCTTCTCCTTCTTGTTAAGCAATTCCTTAAATGCTTTAACAAATTTGGGCATGTGGACAAGTGCTTCAAGAAAGCTAATGTTGAAATTCATTTGAGAAATCATCTTGATATAGCTAGTCACTTGAGCGTCCTCCTTGTTTAGCATTTTGTTCTTGCCCAAGCGGGAGGGATAAGGGATATTAGGTTTGGGTGGTGAGGGTGCAGGTGTAGTAGGTAAAGGTTGAGATGTTGAAGGGTCATTCATGGGAACTTCATCACGTCGAGGCGGAGACGGTAATGGTGCACTAATACTAGTTGTAGGAGGAGTAGGGATACATGGTGGTGGAGGAGGTGTAGATGATGGGGGTGGAATTGGTGGTCCTATGATGGTGACTCCACTACGGGTAGTAATAGCACTCACATTGGCTCGCGGATTGGTGACGGTGTTTGAAGGTAGAGAACTTGAAGAAGAGGGTTGAGCGGCTGGCAAGAAACTAGCAAGCATATTCTTCAAATCATTGGTTTGATTGCTGAAGGATGATTGAATATCATTTCGAAGCTCGGATCTTATCTCATTTCCTTGCTTTGTGATATCTCCTTTAAGATTGATAATTTGGCTCTGCAAGTTCTTGATTTGCTCACCTTGGGTTCTCATGATGGCCTCAACATCGGGATTAATGGGTGGGGTTTGTTGGGTGGGTGGGTGATAAGGATTAGAAGCTCTTGGTGGGATTTGGTTGCTTCTAGTGTAGTTGTTGGCGGGGTTCTGGTTTTGAGGAGAAAAACCGGGTGAAAGATAATTGTTTGAACGGTAGCTCAGCAGATTTCTATCCCCTTGTTGTCTAGCTTGGTAATTTTCCGGTGAATAATTACCATAAGCTGCATACACATTTTCCGGATTTCCTTGTGTCGAAGGACAATCGGTGTATGAGTGAGGACCGCCGCATGTCTCACAAGGATTAGCAACCGCTTTAACTTGTTGTTGTTGTTGATTTGAAGCGAGAAGCGTAATACTTTTGCTCATTTCAGTCATCATGCGGGTGAGTTCGGTCATCTCAGGGTTTGCTGAGGTTGAGGAAACATTGACTCTCGGGTTGTTCCTAGAAGATGCAGAGGAATCCCAGTTCTTGTGGTGAGTAGTCATGTTCTCAATTAACTCTCTACACTCCTCGGGTCTCCTTTTCATGAACGTGCCACCGGCGGCTGCATTGATCGTATCACGATCTCGAAAAGTCAATCCGTTGTAGAAAGTATCGATCAAGGTGACCGGAAGCATGTTGTGGTTTGGACAACGGTCGATCAAGACATTATATCTCTCCCATGCATCAAAAAGAGATTCATCGGGATCTTGCATGAAACCGCTGATCTGATTGCGAAGGCTTGTGACCATGGATGGTGGAAAGTAGCGCGACAAAAAGCGTTGAGTCATGTCATCCCAAGTGTGAATAGAATTCTTCGGGAGACGATCAAACCATTTCTCGGCATGATGTAATAGAGTGTGTGGAAAGAGTTGTAGGCGAAGTTCATCCATAGTGGCCCCAGCCAACTTCATGCTTTGGGTGATAGTAATGAACTTGTCGAGATGTTTGTTGGCATCATCATCAGGCAATCCTCTAAATGGGTTTGTTTGCACTTGCTGAATCATATGGTGCTTCAACGAAAACTCAGGAGCGTTGATTTGCATCGGCGCAATCGGTCCTCCTCGTCCAAACATTGTTGGTTGACAAAGTTCCTCCATGGTCCGAAGATCGGGCTGTGGAAGAGCATTGTTGTTATTATTATTATTCAGGTTCGGTGGAATGTTGTTGTTGTTAACACCTGCCATATCTAAATCTTCTTGAGGCTCGGGCTCTTGATAATTAGAAGATCTAGTACGCATACACCTGAAAATGCACAAGAAAACAAAACCAAACACAAAGACAATATATATACACAATAAAGATAAAATCTTTTTGGATTTTTGAAATTTTTAATTTTTTATGGATTTTTATCAATTTTTAATTTTTATGATTTTTTTGAATTTTTTATGCAAGAAAATTAACGTTCACAAGTGAACGGATCCCAAAAAGCAACGTGTCTCTCACAAAAAACTGTTGATCTTTACGAAAAGAGCCGGCAGCGGCGCCATTTAATAACTCGATTTTACTCAGGTTAAAAAGATTATGTGTTCGTTGTGTTGTTCTAATCGAATTGATCTTAGTTTTCTATGTGACTCAGTTTTATTTTGGTGGAAAAGAATATTTTTGGTTTGTTTTAAATTTAAATGTGCAAAGACTTAAAAGTAAATGTCGTTGAAAGTAAAGTGGCGTTAAAGTAAAATGCGTGAAAATAAATCTAAGTCTAATTAAAAGAAAGTGTGCAATATTTAAAAACGTGACGGAAAGTAAATTAGTTTAAATGACTAAAAATTAAAACGTGACGAGAATTAAAATTAGACAAGTATTAAAAACTTAAGCTAAAAATTAAACAAGTCAAAATAAGAGAAAAGTACCCTCCAATCGGAATAAATTCCGATTGTCCCAATCGGAATATCAAAAACCTACACAATCGGAATGTCAAAAGGAACCAATCGGAATGCTGTCACTTCACCAATCGGAATTCCCAAAAACACCACCGATCGGAATATTTAACCTACCCGATCGGAATATAGCTGGGTGCTCGGTCGGAATGTAGATCGGAACCCACGATCGGAATATCTGTCACCTGTTACGATCGGAATAACCTCACTTTGCCCCAATCGGAATACCAAGTCCACACGATCGGAAAGTAAAACCCTTTTCAGATCGGAACCGATCGGAATGTATACCCTCCTTCCGATTGTCACGGTCGGAATACGGAGACTTGGATGGAAATTAAGCTAAGTAAATAAGCTATTGTTCTAATAAGCACAAGACTAAAATCCTAGCTAAAACCGTGTAAAAATAAGCTATAAAACTGAAAGTTGAAAACTTTTAAGATACGAAAAAGATAAACTTTAAGAAAAACAACTTTTATATAAAAATAACTTTTATAAAAACTATATAAACTTGAAAATAAATCAAATAAGCTATGAAAATAAGAAGTTTAAAACAATTAAAAGCTTAAAAATCAAATCTTTAACAAATCAACAAGATAAAAACGTGTAAATCAAAGAAAGGTAGAAGAAGATTAAGATCAACAAGATAAAGTAAAGGTGCAAGAAATTTAAGAAACACTTACTTGAAAATTAAAGGTAATTAAAAGTGCAAGACAAGTAATTAAATGTGCAAGTAATTAAATGTGCATAAAATAAAGATGGAAGAACTAATTGTCACGATTAGTCAACAAGAGTAAATAAATGAAAATGAGGGTTTATATAGGTGATTAGGGAGTGGTTAGGGGAAGCTTCCTCTCTCCTTCCTTACTTGTTAATTGCACCATCAAGTCCTTCCTTCTTAATCTTTTTGTTAATCTTGGAATGTAATGACTTTTGGCTCGGGATTTCTTTGGACTCGTCTTTTAATTCTTCGATAAATAAGACTTGAGTTCCTCAGCTTTAAGTAAACTTCCGTCTTTTGACTTTTTCTTCGATAAATCTTCAGAATTGGTCTTGGACTTCCGTTCTTTATCCACTTTTGACTTCTTGACTTCGTCTTTCATCCTTTTCTTCAATAAAAGTCCGTAAATGCTCGTGAATTCCCGTGTTTTCTCCACTTTTCACCTTTTCGTCCTAAATCACAACAAAAACACAAACCACGCATAATTCCGACATAAAAGACATAAAATACACGTTTTGGTCCGGTTATTATTGTAATTAAGTGGTAGAAAAGATGTGTGTTTAGACACATATCAAGGGGAGTGCTAAGCATTGGTTAGACACCCAACAACCCGATAGTATCACCACATGGGAGGGTTTTACCACTAAGTTTTTGAACAAGTTCTTTCCTCCACAAAAGACTATGGCTTTGAGGAATTTGATTATGGGCTTTACACAAAAACCTAGTCAATCCTTTGGTGATGCTTGGGAAGAGTATAGTGAGTTGTTGAGGCGATGCCCTAACCATGGAATGGATGATCTAGGCCAAATCAATACCTTCTATAATGGCCTTAAACCTCACCACCAAGATTCACTAAATGCTTCCGCGGGAGGAAGTATTCTTTTCAAGACATACCATGAGGCTTTGAACATTATTGAGACTAAGGCAATGGTTCAAACAAACGATCCATTTGAAGAAAGAGTTCATGTGATCCAAAACACTTCTCAAACCCCTTGTGAACTCCAAATTCTTAAAGAGATCCTTCAAACAGTCAAACAAGGACAAGAAATGACTCAAGGCATGATTCAAGATTTTAAGAGCATGACATTGAACAATTCCTCAAATAATGTGAATGCCATCACCATTTCTTGTGTTACTTGTGGAGGCCCCCACTCTTATGAACAATGTGATAAGGTGCAAGGGTATCAAGGGGAATGCTATGCTTATCAAGAGGAACATCGTGAACACTTCAAGCCTAACATCAATCCAAATAACCTTTCTTACAAATCCCAAAATTACCTTACTCCACCCGGCTTCCCACCCCAACCACCCACCCAAATTCCACAACATACTCCTCAAATTTTACCAAGGAATCAAGGGCAAAGACCACCATACCAAGGAAATAACTACAAGGCACCCAATCAATTTCAACCCCAAGCAAATACCTTTTATCCACCACAACAAGGATTTCATCAACCTCTTCCATTTATTCCCAATCAAGCATATGCTCCAATACCAAATCAAGCTTACCCTCAAAATCCAACTCAAGGATATGGGATGCAAGAGACTCAAGAGTATGTTGACAAGAAAATGCGTGAAATTGAGAAAAGAATGAGTGACCAAGTGAAACGTACAATGGAGGGACAAATCAATAGGGTTTTAGTGGCGGTAACTCAAAGACCACAAGGGGCTTTACCTTCGAATACACAAACAAACCCTAGGGCTAATGTCAATGCTATTACAACAAGGAGTGGAACAACAACAAAGGATCCTTTACCTCCTAAACCTACTATTGTTCAACCCACTTGTGCTCCTACTTGTGACAAGCCTTCTACCTCTACTTCACCACCCCAAAATGTTCCCATTTCTCCAATTTCAAAGCCTATTCATTAAACACTCAATAAGGAAAGTCCTTCATCTACACCTCAACCACAACCAAAACCAAGTCTTCCTTATCCCTCAAGATTAAGAAACGAAAAGCTTAAGAACAAGGATGATATCCAAGTTTCTAATTTTTTGAGGATGTTCAAGCAACTTAACATCAATATCTCCTTTGCGGAAGCCTTAGCCAATATGCCTAAGTTTGCTAAGATGATTAAGGACTTGCTTTCTAACAAGGAAAGATTGGTGGATTTGCCTAATGCTTCATTGAATGAAAATTGCTCCGCGGTTTTGCTTAAGAAGTTGCCTACTAAGCTTGGAGATCCTGGGAGGTTTTTGATTCCTTGCAATTTCCCGGGTGTGGAAAATTGTATGGCTTTAGCGGATTTAGGAGCAAGCATAAATCTTATGCCATTATCGGTTTGGAAGAGACTTTCACTTCCCGAGCTCACTCCTACTAAGATGACTCTTGAGTTGGCCAACCGTACTATAGCTTATCCGGTGGGAATTGCGGAGGATGTTTTTGTTGGGGTTGATAGATTTACTTTTCCCGCGGATTTTGTGGTAGTTGATTATGATATGGATCCGAGAGTTCCTTTGATTGTTGGTAGGCCATTTTTGAGAACGGGTCGAACTCTAATAGATGTGGCGGAAGGTGAACTCATAATGCGGGTAGGAGATGAAAGAGTTGTGTTTAACACGGGGAAGTTGTCTAAGAAATCCAATGAACACGAGACCGTGAAGCATATTGATGTTATTGATAAGGAGGTAAATCAAGTTGATATCCTTGATGAAGTTTGTGGTGAATATTTTCATGAAGCTTGCACAAGTGGTAATTATGATCCTCCATATGTTGAGACCATAGCTTCCATTACTTCATCCTTGGATTTTCATGAACCTCAAGAGCTAAACCTTGGTGAAACCCCATATGACAATCCACTTTTCCATGATAATGATGATATTCATGCGGATTTTAGTGATGAAGAATCTCTTCTTTGTGATACACCAATATATGATGAATATAGTGATGATGAGATTTTTACTTATGATTCTCCATTTGTTGATGATCATACTTCTTTGGGTTTTGAGGAATCACCAATCTTTGATAGACCTATCTATGATGTTTATGGTGATGAGGAGGATTCTATTATTGATGAGATTGATGAGTTTTTAGAGGTGGATATACCTTTTGAGTATACTCTTGGATATTTTGATGAGGAGGGGGACATACTCTATTTAGAATCTCTATTGCATGAAGATCCTTTACCTTCTTCCTTGCCCATCTCAACCTTTCAAAGTGATAAAGGAAAACAAGTCATGATGGTTCCTTCCAAGAGCTTGTTGTTACCCATTCCTTCACAACCTTTCTCTCACCATGTGAACTACAAAGGAGAATCTTCTAAGGCAACCAACACTTGTTGTTTTCCCATCAAGGAACGGATTTTTGATCCTGGCATAGAGCTTGCTAAACCATCTCAGTATCCACCTGATGCAATAAAAGGAAACCTTGTGAAAGATTTGAGAGCTTTACCCTATCACCTTGGGAAGAACATATGGGAAATCATTTTAGAGAATTACACCTCATTCTTTTCACCATTGCTTGGGAAGCTAGTTGTTGAATTGTGTTATAAGTGGGAGGGTAATTATGTATTTGATCCTGGTGGATATTTATGGAGTTTTGGTAAATGAACACTTGTTTTACCTCATCATGGAGATTTTTCTTCAAAAGGGCAAATTTTTTTTCTCCATGATAGGTTTTAGACACTTTTGAGTGTGGGATGAGTCGAGCTAGAGACTCTTTAAATCAAGCTTGAATAACTAGGATTAGATCATCTAGTATAGAGTGTGATAGGATAGGAATCATAAAAAGGTATATAGTCAAGATTAAGTGTAGGGGGTGCCTTCTTTTGTCTTCATGTTGTTTGTAGGGTTGCTCACTCATTTCATGCTTTGGAGCTTATGGAGGAGGCCCTTGTATCCGGTTCACTTCGTTACTTTAGTGATTTTTCATTGACATCTTGTGCTTAAACATGATTTCACTAATAGTTGTCCTTTCCTTAACTTGGGTTAAGCAAAGTCTATTCATTGTCATAAGTGTAGGGGAAGTTGTTATACTTCCATGCTCTTAAACATTGAGGACAATGTTTAGCTTAAGTGTAAGGGGGTCTTCTATCGAAGTGACCTTACCTAGAACTTGTCATTGTCTTTCATGATAATTGGGAAAATTAATTTTTCGATCATTTTTCAAATTTTTGATCTACTTTGGCCACCAAAAATATGCATTCATAATTTTTGCATCAATCATTTTTCATTTGCATAACACATTTGCATTGTATATATTTCTTCTTTTATTTTTCATCAAAAATATATAAAAAGAAAAAAATAAAATAAAACATGGTTTTAACAAGTTTAGACTTCTTTGACATATTAGGCCCACCATGGATATTTTGACTCAACCCGAGTTTGCTTATTTTAGCACTCTCTAGCTAGTATCCTTAACCATGTAGTCCTTCATTGGTCTATTAGGCTAAGCTTCCACCAATTTCATTATTTGAAATTTTAAATTTGTGGAGAATGGGAAATGATAGAGTTGAAGCAAGTGTAAAAGGGCTAGATAGACTTCATGGCAATTACTTGTGGCTAAACCCTTCTCTTCTTGACCTCTATTTTCTTCGCTTGTATATAATTGTTAATAAATAATCAAGTACGGTTTTAATTGGTTTGTAATCTCTTATGCATTTTTGGCTAATCATTTATGGTTGATATGAGTACGTCTTAAGATTCTAAGTTAGCACGTTTTATGTGTACTAGACTTATGTCATGCTCCATATTTAGCGGGTGTTTTTCCTTTTCTTCTTTTCAAATTTCTTAGTGAGGAATAAAGAAAAATAAGAGCGGCTTATGAAAAAAAAATGAGTGGCTAGAAAAAAAAAAAGAAAAAGAAAAAAAAATAATGCAAGACTCCCAAGAGGGGCAGTGTGGTGTTAATTATAGTGACTATTGAGTTCCAATATTACCTTGACGGGTTGCGGGGATTCAATAGATTGCTCCAATCCAATATTACCTTGACGGGTTGCGGGGTTGAAGATCCAAAATCTCAAAAAGATGCGGATGTAAATTATTGCGTGAGTTTTATTTTTTTCTTTCCTTAGCGAGTGTGTAGTTACTTATGAAAGCATGACATGAGGATTTTACACATAAGGCGAATGACTTATTACTCTTAATACGGACTTGTATTAATTGTGAGCGGTTTTTCAAGTAATGGTTGAGAAGATTACTTAGGATTAAAACCGTGCTTCCTTATTTTTGGATTTTACATTTCTTATATTTCACACTTTAATAATGACAAATTTGCCCACAAGCAATTTGCTCAATTAATAACCGGTTCCACATTTAATTGTCATGAATAAGTTGATGCATTTTTTACTTGTGAATGCAATGATCCCATTTACTAGCTTGGTATGGGGAAAGTGAAACTTGAGGGTGATAAGTGTCCATGGTACCCAAGCCCTAATCCAATTCATTGAGTTCTTTATGAGTTATTTCCATCAAACCATTTCAAGAAAAAAAAATAAAAAATCAAAAAGATATAGATAGAATTGTATTTTGATTCATTGCATTATTAAAAGTCAAAATCATGCATCATATAGTTTAGAGTAGTGTAGATGCATCTCATATGGCCAAGGTGGATTAATTATGAGGGAAATGTAAATTTTAAAGCCTTGAAATATAATATTGCATGAGGACATGACAATGTTCAAGTGTAGGGGATTTTGATATGAGCTTAAACTCATATCCGTTTATCAACAAATAACCCTAAAACATGAAGCAAAATACCAATTTATTTGGCAAAAACAGTATTATGTGGTATGTTTGTGTTTGTGTACACTTGTGTAGGTAAAAGGATACATTTTCAAGCAAACAAGGAAAAATCAAGCTCAAATGGATGAAAAAGACAAAGAAGGATCAAAGATGACAAGCCATGAGAAGACAAAGGACCTATCTTGAAAACATTCAAAAGTTAAGGGATTTAAAGTGCAATTTTGGAAGAGTCAAGATCAAAGTTAAACCTGGTCAAAAGTCAAGTCGTCAAGTCGAGGGATCATTTGTGTTCAAGTTTGAAGCTCAAAGGATCAGAAATGACAAGTTTATAAAGTGCCAAGCTCAAATTATAAATCTGTAAATTCCAGGGACTGAATTCGCCAACAGCAGAAAGTGGTGATCCAAGTGTACACACATTAACCAATCACAATGCAAAGTTTATATCACACGGATTGAAAAATGATGGCAATTAAATTCCATTACTTCACCCATTTAATGAACAATCCGAATCCCATTAAACACATCCCCAACCAATCACATTGCAAGTTTTTCTTTGATCCGGATCAAACATGCTTAAGTCCAACAACCACTTGCCACGTGGCAGTCTCTTACCGGCTGAAACATGTCATCAATTTTACCCCTGCTCATTATCTTAGCCTATATATATCTGCATGTTATTTCATTTGTTACGTAGATTTTTAGAGTGTGAAATTTACACACACACATAGTTAGCTCAACTTTTCCTCCTTTTTACTATGAGTTTTACACACAGTGATTAGTTAGATAGGAATTACCCTGTTCATCTTTCTTCACACACCTAGTGTGTGTAAATCACACATTAGTTAGTTAGTTTGTTAGCACCGATAACTGAAATTGTAACCGTTTCCTTCTATACATTCAATAAACATTCACTTCATCCTCCATTCTGTTTGGATTCTTATATTTCTGCAAGAAGAGATTACTGATTTGATATGAATAATAGCTTAATCATGCTGTTAACGAGGGTCTGATTTGAAACTCTATTGTTTCTGTTATGATTCTGTTGAGTTCGTTTGGTGATCGATTTTAGCTAGGGATAAGAAGATTGTTACTGTTCCTGTCGAGTTAACAAGTTTTATGGAAGTTGAGATGTTATCGTGACGTTTTGAAGCGGGTCTATGGTTAAAGTCAATTCTGCAACTTTTCTTCAAGTAGCGATAGTGTAGCTTCTTCATCAAAAGACTATCTCGAGTTCAGTTAGCTAGTTTCGACATCGATTTTGTTTCGATCAGATAGCACGACGTAACCAGGTTGCTGGTGGTTTCGGTTTAAGATTAGAATAGATAGACTTAGAATTCATGAGTTTCATCAGTTCAAGAGTAGCTTCATCTCGATTCAGTCCAGTTGTGAGCTTTGTTGATTAGTTAATCATCGTGGTTTCACTGGAGCTGTGGTGTAGTTGCAGACTTTCAAACGTTGATGGTGACTAACTGAAAGTGTGTCGAAGAGATAGATGGAGGATAAAAGAGCTTGATAATAAGTTCCATTCAGTTAGTTTCAACATTAGTTCGAGCTTAGTACACGGTGTCGATTTCGATATCGGTTTTGTTTTGTGGTTCGAATTCGAGTTTCGATTTCGGTGTTCGACTCAAGCTAGCTCAGCGCTAAGCTTCGCCAACAACGGTCTAAACGACGGATGTAATGGTTAAGCTCTAAGTTTACTCTTTCATTTCTTTTAGTGTAAAACTGATTGATTAGGTTTGAATTGTAGATTTAGTTGTAAGCTGGTTTTCTGCTTGATGCCAGGTAGTCGATATATGCTTGACTTTAAGTGTTGATATGTGGTTCGTTATAACTGATTGTTTTTAAACGTCTGATATTGATTCTTGCATGCAGTAGTAACTGTATAGGAGATGGGCTACTAAGATAAGTTTTGGGCTTGTTGGATTTTCATTAGAAAATATTAGCAGTTCATAATTTTTTTTCAATTTAGATTTCATAAAGAATTGTAGTTTTCTTTAAAAAAAATAAATAAATAATGGTTAGTTAAAAATTTGTTGGAAAAAAAAAAGTTAGTTAGGAATTTTATAAAAAGTTTGTTAGATTCGGTTAAATAGTTAGTTGTAATTTTGTTGAAATTTGTTACACTTTCTAGTTGGTTAAAAGTTTGTTAAATTTGGTAAATTTGTTAGATTGTTGAATTAGTTACATTTTCTTGTTAAATTTGTTAGTTTGTTAATTGAGTTTTGTTTACTAGTTCCTTTTCCTTCTTTGAATAAAAATTGGTATTTGCAATATGTTTTACGTATAAGTAGGTTAATATTTTTCATTTTTAGATAGTGTTATTTGAATTAGCAATAGATTACCAAGCGAGCTTAAACAACCAAAAACAATTATAAATCCGATATTGGTTGGACTTTCTATTAGTTAAGAACTGAGAAAACGAACTTGCATTATACTACATATTATTCATAGAAAAGAAAAAATTACATAAAACTAGAACCCCTAAAATGGGATACAAGACATCCCATTTATACTACTTGTAAGAAGATTCTAGTCTCCTGAATAAAATATTACAAAGGGAAAAGACCTAAACCCTAATCTACTTGAAAACCCAAATCTGCCCTTGGAAGTCTTTGGTCAAAATCGCCCATGTGATGGCCAGCTGTCTGAAGTTGATCTTTGAAAGTTCATTTGGTCCCTTTGGGACCAAGGATTTGATGTGGGACGTTGATGTACTGCTGAGATACCTTTGTTGCCATTTTTGAAGGTGACAGGGTTGCGTGGGGGGGCCCTTTGGTGAGAGTGAAGACAAACGAATCATGTGGGTATGTTTTGGGTGGGGTGAATTGAGGATCTGGAAAGGATTAAGTGAAAGCCCTTTGTTTTTGTGGGTAATGAGTGTTAGGGTTTATAGGGATTAAGGTATTTAGAGGGTGGGTTTTAATCGTCTGGGTGATTAAGGATTTTTAAAAAACGTGTTTACCCCCAAATTTAAACTGATTAATAAAAAAACGTTTTTAAAAACTGAGTGGAAAGTGAGGTGGATGAGGGGATTCGTTTGATTGGTTGAGGGGAGAGAGAGAGTGACGTGGCAGATTGTGAGTGGGTGAGAGAAGTTTCTATGTCTGGGCAAAACAAGTCCCTCATGTTCCATGATGTCTTCAAGTTGTTTTAAACAGCTTCAAACTCTATTTCCTTTGAAAATAAGTTTGGCAGCTTTGTCAAATTTGGCACAACATTTTATAAACTTTTCCAAAGGGTTTTAAATGCACAAATTGTATTATTCAAGGGCCATTATTGTAATGTCTTCAAACTTCAAGGACTTTGACTGGTTTGTTGACTTCTTGGAGGACCATTATTGACAATTTAGTTTTGTTGAGGGACTAAATTTGCCAATTCTTCAGAGTTAAGGGTCCTTTTTGTAATTTTGACAAACTTTAGGGACCAAACATGTAATTATGAAGATACAAGGGTATAAAGTGTCAATTCTTCAAAATTGGAGGACCAATCTTCAATATTCTTGAAATCTTCAAGGGTTTTCTTTGGAAAATTCTTCATTAGGGCTTGGTTCATCGTGCGGCTTCGTTTCCCGTGTTCGTTTTTGATTGATTCTTGTGATCTTTTGTCATTTTCTCAATATCCGTACCTAAAATACACAAGCAAAAAACACAAGCATATATCTGGGTATTTTGATGATATTTAATGCATTTTAAGCCCTAATTGGACGATGAGACTATGTATAAAAGCAGTCTCATCACTCACCCATACTAAACCATTGCCGTGCCCTCACGCAATGCTAGAATAAAGTATCATAGCATCTCCAAAATTCATTTTTTTTATGGACTTTATTGAAATGATAAACTAGCTACACTACTACTATTACTACTACTTGTGTTATAGACATAATGTATGATTTTCATCGCAAAATGGGACGTTTAGGTTCATAGAATAAGAACACGTGAATGCTTCGTTAGAAATAATTTCATCGTCCTCGATTTTCACTCCAATTCCATGCCAAGCGTGCAACGAGATCATTGTCATTATAAGTTAGTAATGCTAACACTACTCATATGCCCTAATCACGTACTTATCCTCCCATTATTCCTAAGTTGTATCTCTTATATTTTATTATGTCTTAATGATCACGAGGATACATCGTTGACTTATGCGATAATAGAGATTTAGGTCTAAAAATAGAGTCCTAACGGTGTAACTAAGACCATCAAATCAATAACCCCTCCTAATAGACAACGATGTTAAAAAATTAAGTTGACAAGAAGAATCGATAAACACGGTTTTATAACGGTTTTGAACATGAGACTTATTACCAAGACTTTTATACGCCCCCTAACGGAAGGGCCTTATTATATTTGGTTTACCTCCATCTTTTATTCAACTTCGCCATGAAGCTTTTATTATGACTTTGGTCTTGCCTTGCCTTTTATTATCCGCCTCATCGGTGGTTTTATTAGCCAAAGACGTATATCCTCACACTAAAGCGAATTTTGGATCTTTAAAGCTTCGAAGATTAACGCTTGATTCACTTTCAATTTTGCATAGATTTTAGGCCTTGTGGGGCTTCAAATTGTTTTCTAGATTTAGGTGAGCGCTTGAAATCTTATTATTGGGTGAAGCTTTCGAATATTAGGGTGCCAATACTTCAAAACCGTGACGCTGGCGATACCTTAATGTCTTCCCAATTTAATTACACGGAAGCTACTAGAAAAGACTAGAAACCCAACAATCCTAACTAAACCGCTAAGTCAATATTTATTAAGCAAAAAATATTTACAAGCGAAGGGAGAATAAGAAAACAACGAGAACACATGAGTTTTTGAAAGAATACGAGTACTCTACGTTTAGCATAGTAACTTATAATTAACTCTATCATTTCTCGTCCTCATTTAAGAGACTTAGCCTAATGTGTAGTTAAGGAATCAAAGCTAAGTGCTCAACACGCACGGTCGAGTCAAAAATTACTCTTATTCTCGCCATCGGAAAACCTACATTCGTGTCTTCAAACACTTATAAAACATGAGAAAAATTTTAAAATTTGGCCATTTTTAGCCTTATTTTGCAACAAAACGATAAACAAAACGATAAACTTTGGAAAGCGTGAAGGTTTGGCAAGGCAAGTATCTATTCACCCCCCATACTAAAGTTAAACATTGTCCTTAATGTTTCGAGTCTAGGGGTGCAAACACCCCCATACTAGAGACGTAGTCGAATGCCTAATCTAGCATGGAAAGGGTGTAACCAAAGAATTAATAGCCGTTTATGAAGTGTGCTAAAAACCTAAGGTTAGAACGATAAAGGATACATCATGTGGATATTGAGAAATGTCTCCAAAGCAAACGATCGAGTGCTCCCATAAAACGAACACGAGAGGCTCCAATCGTGAAGATCCTGATCTAAAAACCACATATCACAAACAACCACGGAACAAAGGTTGGAAGGGCACAAATCCCCACACGTAAGCTACATTAGAAACGATAATATGTACATAGGATAAGCATGGGACTCCCCCACGAGGTACCTCGTTTTTTATTACCGAGTCATGAGCTCGACTCGATCCCCTCAATACTAATTATCATTAGGGAAGGTGACTTGGTCGAGGTAGTTCAAGGATGGAACTTCCCCGCCAAAGTAGTGCTTCAACCTATGTCCATTCACCTTGAAGTTAGGACCATCATCTTGAGCTAGCTCGATGGTCCCATACGGAAACACTTGAGTCACGGTGAATGGACCGGACCAACGGGATTTCAATTTACCGGAAAATATTTTCAATCTTGAATTAAAAAGCAAAACTTGATCCCCAATGTTAAAAACCCGGTTTTTAATTTTTGAATCATGCAACTTTTTAGTTTTCTCTTTATAAATCAATGAATTTTCATAAGCAATGTCTCTCAATTCATCCAATTCATTTAATTGCATTTTCTGGTGTTTTCCCGTGGTCTCCATGTCATCATTACAATGCTTTAGGGCCCAATAAGCCTTGTGTTCTAACTCGATATGCAAATGACAATTCTTTCCACACACAAGCTTATAGGGAGTGCACCCAATGGGTGTCTTATGAGCGGTCCTAAAGGCCCATAAAGCATCGTCCAACTTATCCGACCAAGATTGTCGGTTTTCCCCAACGGATCTCTCCAAGATCCTCTTCAAAGCTCGGTTTGAAACCTCGACTTGCCCACTCGTTTGTGGGTGATAAGCCGTAGAAAGACGATGTGTAACCCCATATTTTCTTAGAACCCTTTCAAATTGGTCATTACAAAAATGGGTTCCACGATCGCTTATGATAGCACGAGGGGTTCCAAACCGAGAAAAAAATTGCTTCAAAAACTTGACTACCACACGAGCATCATTGGTGGGCAAGGCCTTTGCCTCCACCCACTTAGAAAGGTAGTCAACCGCAACGAGAATGTACTTATTACCACGAGATGATGGGAACGGCCCCATAAAGTCTATGCCCCAAACGTCAAAGATCTCACATACTTGAATGATATTTTGTGGCATTTCATCTTTTTGTGAGGCTTTTCCTTGTCGTTGGCATGCATCACACGACTTCACAAGATCTTGTGCATCTCGGTAAATAGTAGGCCAAAAGAAGCCGGCATCAAACACCTTTTTAGCCGTGAGATTAGCACCGTGGTGACCACCCGTGGGTCCCTCATGGCAAGCTCTAAGGATGTTAGAAGCTTCGGTGAAAAATACACAACGTCGGATGATTTGATCCGCACAAGTTCGAAACAAGTAAGGGTCGTTCCAAAAATAGAACTTGACATCACGAAAGAATTTTCGTTTTTCTTGAGTCCTCATACCCTTAACGATGAAGTTACCCGCATGGTAATTTGCAAAATCCGCAAACCATGGGGTAGAAGAATCAAGCTTAGAATTCACTACACCAAGTGTCTCGAGCGGAAATGTTTCGGTGATTTCCTTGGGCTCGTAATCACTTTGGTGAGGATCTTCCAAACGAGAGAGATGATCGGCCGCTAGATTCTCGGCTCCTTTTTTGTCAACGATTTTGTGATCAAATTCTTGAAGGAGGAGAATCCAACGAAGTAATCTCGGCTTAGCATCTTGCTTTTCCATAAGATACTTAATAGCCGAATGGTCCGTATACACTATGCATTTCGTCAAGACGAGGTAAGGTCGGAATTTCTCAAATGCATACACCACGGCAAGGAACTCCTTTTCTGTTGTAGTGTATTTAAGTTGAGCCTCGGTCATCGTCTTGCTAGCATAGTGAATAGGCAAGAAGTGCTTATCATGACGTTGCCCCAAAACGGCCCCAATGGCGTAATCACTAGCATCACACATAAGCTCAAAGGGGAGGTTCCAATTTGGAGCAACAAGAATGGGAGCTTCGGTAAGTTTCCTCTTAAGGATCTCAAAGGCTCGTACACAATCTTCGTCAAAGACAAAACGTGCTTCTTTTTCAAGAAGATGTGTAATGGGTCGAGAAATCTTCGAGAAATCCTTGATGAATCGACGATAAAAGCCCGCGTGGCCTAGGAAATTCCTAACTCCCTTGACGGTTTTGGGATGAGGTAATTTGGCGATGACGTCTACCTTAGCTTGATCTACCTCAATCCCCGCTTTCGAGACCTTGTGCCCCAAGACGATTCCACTCTTAACCATAAAATGACACTTTTCCCAATTGAGCACAAGGTTGGTTTCCTCACAACGTTTTAACATTCTCTCTAGGTTCGACAAACACGAAGTGAAAGAATCACCAAACACGGAAAAGTCATCCATAAAGACTTCCATCATCTTCTCGATCATATCATGAAAAATAGCCATCATGCATCGTTGAAAAGTTCCCGGTGCATTACAAAGTCCGAATGGCATTCTACGATAGGCAAACGTTCCATATGGACACGTAAACGTAGTTTTTTCTTGATCACGAGGATCGATGGGAATTTGGAAGTAACCGGAAAAACCATCTAAAAATCAATAGAAATCGTTTCCCGCAAGGCGCTCCAACATTTGGTCCATGAAGGGCAAGGGAAAATGGTCTTTTCGAGTGGCTTCATTCAACTTACGATAGTCAATGCACACTCTCCATCCGGTCACGAGTCTAGTGGGAATCAACTCGTTGGCATCGTTTGGCACAACGGTCATCCCTCCCTTTTTAGGGACACAATGAATAGGACTCACCCAAGGGCTATCGGAAATTGGGTAAATCATTCCCGCGTCAAGGAGTTTAAGGACCTCCTTTTTGATGACGTCGTGAATTTTGGGGTTCACCCTCCTTTGACTTTGGATTGTTGGATTGAAATCCTCCTCCATTAAGATTTTGTGTGTAAAAAACTTGGGATCGATTCCCTTAATGTCGGATAACTTCCACGCAATCGCCCCTTTGTGGTCCTTAAGAACATCGACAAGTGCGGTTTTTTCATCATTCGAAAGATCCTTCGAAATAATAACCGGAAACTTGTCGTCCTCCTCCAAATAGACATATTCGAGGTGAGGAGGTAAATCTTTCAACTCGAGAATAGGTGGTTCCTCAAGTGAAGATTTAGGCTCGATACTCATAACCTCCTCGGGTGGAGGAAATGGGAAATCGTTGAGAAAATCCTTGATAATCGAGAAGTCCTCATCGTTGTCGAGGTCTTCGTCACAAGTACGTGGAACATCGAATTCTTCCAACGTAAAACAACCACCTTCGAAAGGAGTGAAGGTTGGTGTCGAATTATCAAGAATTGGATCTAACATAGTGGGATTGCCACTAGTTTCTTCATCACCAAACCCTAAAACTTCTTGTGAAAATTCCTCGCAAACCACGTCGATCATATCAACGAGGTTTATGGTAGCAACAGAATAAACATGAGAAAGTTGAGAATTTTGAGTTGCGTTTATAACAAGTTCCTCTTCGTTGAAACGTAAGGTGATCTTTCTAGCATGCACATCAATTAAAGCCATAGACGTATCTAAAAACGAACGACCTAAAATAAGAGGAACTTGAGGATCCGTGGGGATGTCAACAACAATAAAGTCTACGGGATAGTAGAACTTTCCCACTTTCACAAAAACTTCTTCCGCCAAACCACATGCAAGAATCGTGGAATGGTCGGCCAACTCAATAGACATTCGTGAAGGAGTAAGATTAGGAAGATTGAGCGACTTGAAGATTGCAAGTGGCATCAAGTTAATGCTAGCACCAAGATCGGCAAAGGCGAAGCATTCTTCCATATCTTGAATGGCACAAGGGATCAAAAATTTACCGGGATCACCGACTTTTTGAGGTATGCGATTAAGATAAACCGACGAACAACTAGACATTTGGTGCAATTTTTCCTTGTTGTTCAACATACTCTTAAAGTTAGCGGCAAATCGAGGCATCATGACCAAAGCATCGGCGAAACTCACATTAAAGTGCAAATCACGAAACATATTCATAAAAAGCTCAAATTGGTAATTATCGCGCTCTTATCGTTTCTCCTTCCTAAGTCTCGATGGGTAAGGCAAGGGTGGTGTGGGTTGGGGCATAGGCATAGCCTTTGGAATCTCGGGTTCCAATGTTGGTAATGGGTCGACCGTAGGTGTGGCATGAGCGGTACTTTGTGGGATTGAAATATGCTCCTTTTCGACCACCACCTCGGGTTCTTCCTCAATTTCCTCCACCGTTGGAGTAATTGGTTGAGGAGTCGGTTCTTTAAGTGTCTTACCACTTCGTGTGGTAATCACTTTCATCTCTCCCTTCGGGTTTGAAACGGTGTTACTAGGTAGACCACTCGAAGTAGAGGCTTTGTTTCCCGTGACGGCTTCTAAAATGGCATTAAGCTTAACATCAAAACCATTAAACTTCAAATCTTGACTAGCGGCTTTTTGGTAAATTCTTTGTTCAAGCCTAGCATGACTTTGCTCTATCTTGTTGTTTTGACCTCGAATTTCGTTAGCAAAATCATTTTTCAATTCATTTCTCATGGCTAGATTTTCCTTAACAAAATTAGCTAACTCCTTGGTGTTCTTAGCCGTGTCCCTAGCTTGATTAGCCAATTGCTCTTGTATGTTTTCCAAAATCTTATCATTTGCCGTGGCGTAATTCACAAAGTCCATTGGAAGTTCTTTAGTGTAAACATTTTGAAGACCTTGACTCGTGTTTTGAAAATTACGGTTTTGATTTTGATTTTGCAATTGGCTACTACTACTCCCTTGATTCCCATAGTTGTTATTACCCTTAAAATTGTTCCTTTGATTGCTTTGGTAACCAACTTGATTGTTTCGATAATTGTTAGCATTTTGATTTGGTGAAAAACCCGGTGGAGTCAATTGATTAGTGCGAGGAACTTGACCGTTTTGGTTATAAGTTCCCGCGGCCGCGAAGGCACTCGAAGTGTTACCACCGTTGGTAATGCACTCGGAATAATCGTGAGCTCCACCACAATACATACAAGAAACCTCAACCGCTTTAATCGTAGCGGGAGCGGGTTGTTCACCAACTTTAAACTCAACTAACAATCCTTTCACTATATCAAAAATTTTGTTCTCCAAATTAGCCTCGACTTGGCAAGCATCAACGGTGTGTGACAATGAAGGCGAAGACGAAGACGAAGCCTTACGAACACTCGACGTGCTACGAGGACTATACACCTTAGACCTATTCTCAATGATTAACAATGCTTCCTCGACCGTCTTACACAAAAAATTACCACCCGCGGCGGCATTAAGATAATCACGCTCATGATCGTTCAAGCCATTGTAAAACGTGTCAATTTGATGTAAGTCGGAAAAACCATGATGAGGACATTCGTGCAACATTTCCTTAAACCTATTCCAAGCCGTTGAAAAACTCTCATTATACTCTTGTGAAAACTTTGAAATCTCGTTTTTCAAGTGCGTAGTCTTAGAGGGCGGAAAAAATTGGTTCATGAACTTTGAAACGAGATCCTTCCACGTCAATATAGAATTGGGTGGCTCTTTCTCTAACCAAATTTTTGCGGGCCCGCTAAGGAATACGGAAAAAGCATCATCTTAATCGAGTCGTTTGAAACATCCTTAAACTTGCACGTGGCGGTGAGACGATTAAATTGGCGAATGTGGTTATGAGGGTTGTCCTTTTTGTCACCTCGAAACTTGTTGTTTTGAATCATGGACAATAAACCCGTCTTAACCTCAAAATTCTCCGCAAGGATAGCGGGAATCACAATCGCTTCTCCATAACCCTCGGTGGGTGCTTGAAGCAACTCCATCATAGTTCGATTAGCCATGGGTGCTTCTTTCACTACAATGGGTTCGTCAATAGGAGACTCCTCACTAGAAGGAGTGATGGATTTGTTTCTTCGTTTACGAGCACGTCTTGCTTTAGAGCGAGTTTGCATAAACGTCACGTACAACGAGAAGGCGAGCAAAGAAGATTCTTTTTGGTGTTTTTACTTTTTCAATTTTTTTGTGGTTTTTGATTGTTTTTAACTTTTTGGATTTTTTTGGAATGTATTAGTAGACACAAATCTACAAATCTCCTCCTTAATCAAATCTCTCGATTAAAGAAGCCTCAAGGAATGAAAACGATCACGTGAAGTGAACGCCTTCGATGACTTTAGAACGATGGTGGAACACCAAATCGTTCAAGAGGGTTTAATCAATAGAAACCAAGAAAATATATATGATACTTAGTAATACTTTGGGCGGCAAAACCCTCGATTAGCTTTCAAAATCAAAATACGCACAAGCAAGCGGAGGAAACGAGGCGGCGCGAAGCACTTAAGAGCCTTTTTCCTTTAGGTCGTGAAATACAACCGCCTTATACCCACCTTATAGTTTGTATTTCTCAAAATCGAGCTTCTCGAAAGTATTTTTCTATTTTTGCCTTTTTCTTTGGTTTGAGATTCGAATACAATGATTGGGTAATGACCTCCCAAGTCAAGGTTGTGATTTCTCACGTATTTGGAGTACTTGTAAATTTATTGTTCTACGTATACAATATAGTAATAATATTCACAAAAAACGAAAAACGATAATACCTATTAGTAGAGTGCTACTAATACAAATACTATTATGGCTAATATATAAAATAACAATGGTTCAACCAAAACACAACACGCCTCCCCGGCAGCGGCGCCAAAATGATGTAGTGTTTTTGTACCCTTTAGGAAAAGGATGACAAATAGTGGTAGTATTAAGTGTCGGTTTAGGAAAACCGAGCAATAATGGCACAAATGAAGTCCAAGTTCGTTTTCCCAAGGAGGCAAGTGCGTTGTGTTAAGAGTTGAAATTGATTTGTGATAATATTGATTGAGAAAGAAATGAGATTAGAAAAGAAAAGACGGTTACGAAGACGGATCGAGCTAAGACGAAAACGCGTTCACGTAAAACCGTAACAAACTACAAAATTAAAAATTTTAACCTAAAAATTAATTATAAGCTAAAACAAGTCTAAAATAATATAAATAAGAAATAAAATCCAATAAAAATATTTTAAAACCTTTTATTAATTAAATATTCAATTTTAAATGCTAATTAAAGCCCTAAAAATAAATATAATTAATCAAAATGTCCAAAATATGATTTTATTGAACAAATAACTTACTTATATTATCTAAAAACTAAAAAGTATTTTTTCTAATTTTTAAATACTACTTTTCTATTTTTAAATTACTAAAAACTATTTTAAAACCAAAATAATTATAAAAAATAATAAAATAATGCTAAAAATAATCTACCAATTTTAAAAATCCTAAATTACTCTAATGAACAGTAGAAAAATGAAAAAGCTTGAAAAATATTAAATTTTTCACTAAATGACAAAACTAGTTTAATTAAAACCCTAATTAAATTAAATTAATTCTAAAAATTAATAAAAAGATGAATAGTAAAATCTTTTTTAACCAAAAATCTTAAAATAATATTCTAAGTTCAGGAAAATTGATTAAACTGAAAAATAAATATTTTTGGCACTAAATGCCAAAAACAGAAAAATTAAAGTTAATTAAAAATGCAATAAAACCTAAAAATTACCAAATGAACAGTAAATAAAAATTTAATTAATCAGAAAAATTCTAAAATAAATAAGAAAAATAACAAAACAAGTTTGAAGATCTAATTCAACTTTTTAAGCACTAAAGACAAAAAAAGAAAGAAATCAGATAGTGACATGTGTTGGTGTTTGTCTTCTAGTGAAGCAGTGGTAAAAATGATACTAGCAGTGGAAAAGGAGTTCCCACTGATAGTGTTAATTTTTGGTCTGTTTTTCAATAAGCTTAGGAAAGCTTATTTTGATAGCTTATTTGGGACAAAAAGGCACCCTTATACTCTTTGGAGTATAAGGAGTCAGATTATACAAAATAAACAAGCAATCACTTAACAAAATAAGCACCAATTAAGCCAAAAAGTTTCTGATAAGTCACTAAGCAGGTCTGATGAACAGTAGGCTAAATTACAAGCACAAAAGTGAATTTTAAATGCTCAGAATTTGCACACAAGCTCACAACATAGCATGCAACCAACACACAATCCTCAGACAACCTATAATCTAACAGCTTTTCAAGTTTGGTGGTTTAAATTCAACAAATCAAGCAGAAAAATGAATGACAAAATTTAAGCTATGTTTTTCACTTTTATCATGCAATCATGTTTAAGACTGACCCCAAACTGAAAAACTGAATAGCTCACAACTCATGCTACCCTAATAAGTGTATCTAAACAGGTTACACTACACAAATCTTATCTCAAAACCTACTTAAATCACAAATCCAAACACTCCCTTATATTCTGATATTGGAGATTTTTCAAACAAACTCTATGCAAAACCTACCCAAACTGATTTTAAGAACTCATATCATGCATATTACCTCTAAACAGATAAATCAAACCAATAAGCAAGCAAATAAAACAACTTTTCACATAAGTCATACAAATTCACCAATTACTAAAAATTGAAAAGGAAACAAGGGGGCTACCTTGTTGAGCCTACATCCAGGCTCAACCAAGGCTGCTATGCCTTTTCCTTCAGGTTGGGGCCTAAGCAGATCAAATGGACAACAACAATCAACTATCATGCTAAGAGAAAAATTAAGAAACAAACAATATGATATTCTGTTTTCTTTTTCTTTCTTTTGAAACTTCTTCAAGAAACTTATAAAACTTTCTCCAAACGTTTTCCTTTAAACAAACTTAATCCAAAATAGCTTAAATCCCTGATAAACACCCTTGAAACAGATTTCACCAAGAAATCTCAATTTCAGAAAATCCAACTTTTTATAAAACTTTTTGGTAATTTAAAAGTAACTCAACAAAACTCAACTGAAATTTAAAGTTTAATCTAAAACGTGAAAGAAATGGAACTCAGTCATATGCAGATTTAAGAATTTTTCATTAATTCATAGAAAATAAAAAATTACATAAAACTGGAACCCCTAAAATGGAATACAAGACATCCCATTTATACTACTTGTAAGAAGATTCTAGTCTCCTGAATAAAATATTACAAAGGGAAAAGACCTAAACCCTAATCTACTTGAAAACCTAAATCTGCCCTTGGAAGTCTTTGGTCAAAATCGCCCATGTGATGGCCAGCTGTGTGAAGTTGATCTTTGAACGTTCATTTGGACCCTTTGGGACCAAGGATTTGATGTGGGACGTTGATGTACTATTGAGATACCTTTGTTGCCATTTTTGAAGGTGACAGGGTTGCGTGGGGGGGCCCTTTGGTGAGAGTGAAGACAAACGAATCATGTGGGTATGTTTTGGGTGGGGTGAATTGAGGATCTGGAAAGGATTAAGTGAAAGCCCTTTGTTTTTGTGGGTAATGAGTGTTAGGGTTTATGGGGATTAAGGTATTTAGGGGGTGGGTTTTAATAGTCTGGGTGATTAAGGATTTTTATAAAAGGGTTTACCCCAAAATTTAAACTGATTAATAAAAAAACGTTTTTAAAAACTGAGTGGAAAGTGAGGTGGATGAGGGGATTCGTTTGATTGTTTGAGGGGAGAGAGAGAGTGACGTGGCAGATTGTGAGTGGGTGAGAGAAGTTTCTATGTATGGGCAAAACAAGTCCCTCATGTTCCATGATGTCTTCAAGTTGTTTTAAACAGCTTCAAACTCTATTTCCTTTGAAAATAAGTTTGGCAGCTTTGTCAAATTTGGCACAACATTTTATAAACTTTTCCAAAGGGTTTTAAATGCACAAATTGTATTCTTCAAGGGCCATTATTGTAATGTCTTCAAACTTCAAGGACTTTGACTGGTTTGTTGACTTCTTTGAGGACCATTATTGACAATTTAGTTTTGTTGAGGGACTAAATTTGACAATTCTTCAGAGTTAAGGGTCCTTTTTGTAATTCTGACAAACTTTAGGGACCAAACTTGTAATTATGAAGATACAAGGGTATAAAGTGTCAATTCTTCAAATTTGGAGGACCAATCTTCAATATTCTTCAAATCTTCAAGGGTTTTCTTTGGAAAATTCTTCATTAGGGCTTGGTTCATCGTGCGGCTTCGTTTCCCGTGTTCGTTTTTGATTGATTCTTGTGATCTTTTGTCATTTTCTCAATATCCGTACCTAAAATACACAAGCAACAAACACAAGCATATATTTGGGTATTTTGATGATATTTAATGCATTTTAAGCCCTAATTGGACGATGAGACTATGTATAAAAGCAGTCTCATCATGACTCAAAACAAAATTTATATCTCGTGTTTTTCAAATTTGTGGCTAAGATAATAAAGCAAGGTTTTAATCTAAAATGGAGAACTATGTATGACAATGGTTATATTTTAAAATCTAAAATGTGAACGTAAAAAAGGACATGTTTTCATTTAAGGTCATTCAAGGGTATTTAGTTTACACTTATATATACAAGAAATAATGAAGAACTAAATACCCAAAATACCCTTGTTATTTAATTAGTAGTGTTTAGTTAGTCTTAATGATGAATATCCAAGTGTCAGCTTTTAATTGGTTCCTACCGTTTCTATCTTAAGCTTGGTACTTACTTGAACGCAAATATATATATATATATATATATATATATATATATATATATATATATATATATATATATATATATATATATATATATATATATATATATATATATATATATATATATATATATATATATATATATATATATATATATATATATATATATATATATATATATATATATATATATATATATATATATATATATATATATATATATATATATATATATATATATATGTATATATATATATATATATATATATATATATATATATATATATATATATATATATATATATATATATTATATATATTTATATCTATATATATATGTATATATGTATATATATATATATATGTTTATATGTATATATATATATATATATATATATATATATATATATATATATATATATATATATATATATATATATATATATATATATTTATATCTATATATATATGTATTTATATATATATATATATATATATATATATATATATATATATATATATATATATATATATATATATATATATATATATATATATATATATATATATATATATATATATATATATATATATATATATATATATATATATATATATATATATATATATATATATATATATATATATATATATATATATATATATATATATATGTACTAGCGTCGTAACCGGCCAACGGGCGGGGTCGTTTCGTAAATCTTTTTTCAAAAGTACGTTTGCGAATTAGTTATATCTGTTTACAATGAGACTCGTTTTTGTTAAAAGAAAACTTCAGCGAACTTGTTTTTTAGGGTCTGGCCCACCTAACGGACTCGTTTTGTCTAATGTCCATCTTTCGTTTTATTAATGCCGATTTTTCTTAAATTTTTTGATATTATTAGTTTTTCTACACCGAATCGAATTCTCCAAAACCGAAACAAACTAAACTGCAAATTCGATTTTTGGGCTGGATATGGATTTGACAATCGAAACAAAAACCCGAACCGAAAATCAGGTTTATATAAAAAAGAAATTCGAAAATATTTATATAAAATAGAATGTAATAGTACTTGACAACTATCTATAAATTACCTTTTTGGTTTGAATCTCGTGAGTATTAAAACACTACTCAGACCAAATCAAAATATCATAGGATTATTATAATCAGTTCCAAGAAGCTATCCATCCAGTTCTCAGATAATTCCAACCCTCTAATACCTGCTAGAAAGTCAAATGAAACATGTCATTATATAGATGTATCTTAAATATATGTCCAAAGATGTACATACATGTAATTAAGGTTCAAATGTGGCGTGCTTCATTATTAGGTAATTGTGTTACCGTCAACTTTTTTGTATTGAACAATGATTTGATGTGTTGGACCCTTTCCTAACTCACTATGATTTTTTCTTTTTGTGACAGAGTTATAAACAAAAGCAAACATGGATTAAAATTTTCAAGTTGTTCTCATGTGATCGCCCGTAGAACCCTTGTAACTGAATTTCAGCTATTAAGCCTTCATAGTTTGTTGCAGCGTTCATGGTTTGCTGCAGCCTTCATGGTTGTTGCTCGATTAGCAGCCTGTTGAGCCTTCATGGTTTGCTGCATTAAAAGATCCAGCTGAGATTACATTTTTTGCATGGAAATAGCTTATTTCATTTCGATTTGCAAAGAAGACGAACCAGAATTTGAGTATTTCTAAAAAGTCCATGTCATTTAGCACCAATTCAGCAGTAGCTTCTTCAGGTTTTGAGTATTTCTATGTATGCTAGACGCTTAGAATCAATGATACTACATTCAATAACTATGCCAAAACAAACAGTTTTAGCTGATCCGCGCATCCTAGAGATGCTACCCATCAATTTTGGAGTATACCTCAAGCTGAAATGGCATTCGACTGACTCTCAAAAGGTTCAAAGGTATAGTCTAATGCCTGGATTTGCGTTGTGTAAAAGTGAGCATCATTATTGTTCTGAGGCTTTATGGTCTGATTCTTCTCTGGTGTAGCATGCAATTTTATTGTGTTTTGAAGTCCGCCATGTCGTAACCTGATCACTACCTGAACCAAGGAGTCCAACATGAGATAGGTTTGCAAATTAAAAACAATTTTCATGTTCTGAAAACCAACTTACATGTTCCTAGTCTTTATCGAGCACTCCAATACATCGAGATCAATCATCAGAACCTGCAATGCTCTATTTACATTACCATTATTAGAAAGAGCAAGGCTCGTGTTATGAAATACTTGGAAGAAACGTATATAGTGGAGGGTCTCACTCACCATCATTGTAGAAATCTCTTTCCCAAACTCTTATTGCACTGTGCTTCTTGCATATCCAAGAGGATCAACGGAAATTGGTTTCTATTCTAAGGTCCTATCTGGTGCAACTGCATGTGGTGCCAATTGGTCAGTGAGAAGCCATTTCAGCTACCATGACCCAAAAATTTACATCAGTGATTTAAATACAATATAAAAGCAAATGTGATCTCGACGATTGTCATGTGTAATAAGAGACATGGAAATTAAAGAAAACACTAAAAGATCTGACAAATGGTTAAACAAACAGGGGCAGATAACTGTAAAGCATACGAAACAATATAAACCAAGAATAGCTTACATGCCAAAAGAGAAAAAGAAAGTAAGATAAAGTGTGAGAAATCTTGCACACTGAAATCTGTATATGTTTTCATCATCATGAAGAAGAACATGTGCGTTCTCATAGTATACATAATCAATGTCTTTAGACTTAAGCAGACCATCCAAAAGATCATATGTGGAATATATTGGAACCTAGAAAGTGCATAATTAGAAAAAATAAATATTCAAGTACTAACAATATATAGGTTAACTGTTGATAATTTAAAATGTGAATGCATGAATACCATTTCAAGTAGGTGAGCCTACTGTTCTTCCTTGAAATTTCAATAATAATGCACACAAACAAATAATAGGTAATATTCAAATAGATTTGGAAAAAAAACTTACATAAACGTCATGGTATCTGAAAAGTGTCCTGCTATAACTCCTAGGCTAACATTAAAATCCAATATTCTTAACTGGTACTTTTCAAAATAAAATTTTACTTGTATTAGCATTTGGTTGTTGGATTTTTAAGTATTGATATGAAAGTTTTGGTTCCCTTCCCTCAAGAAACGATCAATCTCAAACATTTTGGTTTCACAGAAGAAGTATCTATACCAAATAATTCACTTTCTGTATTAGTGAAGTAAATATCCAAATGCACAAGATCAAGCAATGTTAAGGTTTAAAGATATTAGAGCCATAAATAAAACTACCCCGTCACTTTTTATATACCAAAGGCACAATATATAACACCTATGTTTTAGCATTAACGATCCTTATTACTTAAAAAAACAGAAATAATATTCACCTTGAGTGCTAATAAACGCAGGCTTCCCAAATCAAGGGTTGTTTATTTGTCTCACTTTGTGCGTCATTGGCTTCTCTTTCTTCAACTACCATGAGGTCTTTTGTATCAAGAATCCAAAGAAGACCCTCGGGTAATGGATCTCGACCAGGCCTTGCCGTTGGTAATACTTTCTGACATCCAAGTATAGAGAGACGGATAAGCATGAAAAGTTCTGAGTGTGGTCTCTAAGCTGCAAAAACACAAAGACATAATAGTGTGTAAATAATCAATATGTAATATGTATCATGAAGGTGGGAATTTTGACATACATGCCAACCTATCATCTTTTCTGTAATTCTACATATTCAATTCTCGTAAGATTTAAAAGTTGAGATTGAAGCTTGTACTTGCACCCTATCTGGCCAATCTATCTTCTTTTTTTGTAATTGTGAATATTTAATTCCCTTGAGATTCAAAAGCTGATGATATTGCAGATTGCACTGGTACCCCATCTGATCCAAGAATTGATAAGTAAACCAAGTTATTAACGGTGTTTCAAAACAGAAAACATAAAAGCAAATAATACAAATAATAAGAGTTATAGGAAGGTTACAAAACGGATACTTATGAACTCCACCAGGTTCTTCAACACATTTGTCCTTTGGCCGTGGCAAAAGTGCAAGATACTTTGCCAATCATAGCCATATTCTTTATATTTCCTTAACCAACAATATCAAAGAATGTTCTCCTGATGTTGGTTTAATTGTTACAAAAAAGTGCGCAAATTTGCAACTAATTTGAAGATTTCACACCTCTTCTACAAGCAAAAATAGGTCACCATGACAAACGCTTGTGCGTTCTA
This sequence comes from Glebionis coronaria, assembly GCA_025667525.1. Classification (NCBI taxonomy): domain Eukaryota; kingdom Viridiplantae; phylum Streptophyta; class Magnoliopsida; order Asterales; family Asteraceae; genus Glebionis; species Glebionis coronaria. The sequence goes on from JANFOE010000423.1 coordinate 367,236, forward strand.
GAAAACGTCAGCGCTCGTAAAAGCACAAAAAAATAATTAGTACCAGTATATATGTGTTTAAAACAAATTATATGTAAACTCTGGGATGATTTCATATTTGTTATCTACATAAATGTAGTGATATTAGTTGGTTAAGATCTGAAAAAGGCACATCCAAACGCTACCAACATACTTTTTCTTCTGATCTTCTCTTTTAGCTCCTCTTTTGTTTCTCTAGGTTGGTCATGATTAGCTCATCTTTATCTTTTGTAATCATGCCAGAGGGTACAAAATTAAACAAACCAGTGATCATGCATGAAATCAACAAAATTAAAGGGCATATGGAGTCTGGACTACTCATTTGCATTAGCATAGCATCCAAAGTCCAAACAGACAGATGGATAATGGCAACTGGGAACCAAGATGCAACCTGCTGATTATGGGACATACGAAATCCATCAAAATTATTAGACATACTCGAGGGACGTATTGGTGCAATCCGATCAGAATTATTTTTGGTCACTGCAGTACCAACTGCTCCAGGTAGGGCAAGATGAAAACCTGAGGATCCCTTATGAGTCCTTCTTGAGAAAAATAATGCTTGCATCTGTATAACTTAAAATAACATCATTAGAACAACATAGTCTCACAAATAGTAAAGCTTAATACCAAATTACCAATACATAATAAAGGTTACATATTTTTATTATTTATAAACAAAATATACATGAGCAAATCATTTATACAATCTACTCAGGTGCTTGTTTGATCATCTCTTTAGCATCATTTATTTTTATTCTGACATGTGTCTAAAACGACTTTACTCCTCGTAGGTTAAAGTACTAATACTATGTCAATCTAGGGAGAGTGATGATGATGAAGGTAATTACAATGTACGCAATCTCATTTTTTGTCATATAACTACAGAACATTTTCAGTTAATTACCTTTTTTTGTTCTGGTTTGTCAGAGTCGTCAAAAGAATTCGAAGAAATATCATATGGTTGCTAATATGCTTTAATGCTTTAACTTATATGCAGAAATATAGCATTTCCAGACATGGCCACGCTTCTCTGTCAAGCCACACTTAAAGGTTAATAACAAAGTCGTAACAGTTTAGTAAACTTACATTGTTTCCCAAGCCACCAGTTGGGTGGATGTGTGACGCATAATCCAAGTCCAAATCATGGTCAAAATCCAAATCATGCAGGATACAAAAAATTGCTAAAAGAAATCTAAATTATCGAATGACAAAATTAACACAATACCACTTCCTAGAATCACTACCATTGTCGGAATTGTCTTTATCGGATCTGTTTTCTTTCTTTTTGTTTTTAGCAACACCTAGTGCTAGATTCTTTGGAGCAGGTTTCGCTTACGCCTCTTGCATATTTACATAAATTAGTAAACAATTTAAAAAAACCAAAAAAATAAGCAAATGAAAGTTATCAAACTATAGTTGCATTAGGGTTTTGAGAAAAGATATACCTTGTAGATAAAACAAAGAAGAGGATCAACCTGTAAATAAAACAAACATATGCATACAAAAGCTAAAAAATGATGTAACAGTGTTCATCATTAAACTTTTGAAAAAATTATAGTTTTGAGAAAATAGTATACCTTTGAAGAAGATGATCAAGCTGCAAAAAAAACCTACACAAAAAATGAAGATACGGAGGAGGCTTGTTGGGAGATTTAGGGTTTCATAAAAAAAATTAATTCGTTATAAATTAAATTTAGTTTAGTGTTGTGAATAAATTTAATTTAAGAGAACATTAGGGTATACATAAATACGTGGCTTCATTAATCTTTTTAAATTCATACATGTTTCATTAACCTGCAAAAAGAAACACAGTCTGATATTAGGGTTTGAGAAAGACGGCAAAGGGTAGATTTTGTTGGTTACGTGAGTTTATTGTGTGAATAGATTTGTATAACTTGCCCATATTTAAAAAAATTAACTTCTTGATTAAGATAAATGATTTTAAATGTGCATATTAATTTGGTTTTGAATAGAACAATACAAATGATGGTCTGGCATAGTCGGTAAAGCTGGTTGGGTATGAACGAAAGGTCACGTGTTTGAATCCAACTATGGATAATTTTTTAAAACATATACGAATTTCAGAAATATTTAAAAAAATCAAAATTTATAAATTATTTTAAAATCGATCGGCCCAGACTTGAATCGGACCATTCCAGACCCGGTTCGGCCCAGACCTTCAAAACCTGATTTGAAAACGGAGATTTCAAAACTGCGTTTTCAAAACGCGATTTTCAAAAGAATTGCGATTTCAAAATAGAATTTCGTGGATTTTGGAGATTTTCTAGGAAACTCTGAAATACTATTGGCTAAAAGATGTGACTGAGATATGACTGGGATTAAAACTGCGGTTTCAAGTCATAATTATACCTATATATATATATATATATATATATATATATATATATATATATATATATATATATATATATATATATATATATATATATATATATATATATATATATATATATATATATATATATATATATATATATATATATACATATATATATATATATATATATATAGAGAGAGAGAGAGAGAGAGGAGCGTTATTATGGTGACCGGATTTAAAATAAAAACAATAAGAACCAATATGAACCGTCGGATACATCAATGATGATGTCAGTTGATTAATATAGCTTGAGTGGCATTTGTGTTATTAACTTAAAACATAAGACAACTTCTGAATGCCCAATTAAACAATTAATCCCGTTGTCCATTTCTTTTATGTATCCTTTTTCGTTTGACTTTCTTACTTCCATATTCTTTAAGCATTTTTACAACATATATAAGAAATATCTACCTGTCTTTTAAAATAGTGACATCGAAATTAGGATAAAAACCATGCTCTAAAAATTTAGTACATATGCCCATGGTAATTTTTTTTCTAAAATATACATATATACAGTGACACACTATTGTTTTGGTATATATATTAATTATGCTAGATTTCTTGATACACTTTAGTGACAAGTTAAAAAATAAGTATTTTTTAGTGACACACTCTAAGAGTTTTATATAATTTGAGTGACACACTATTAGGGACAAGTTAAAAAATGAGTACATTTTTTAGTGACAAACTCTAATATTTTTTGAAAAGACACAAGTGATACGTATTCGAAAAAAAATACACAACCACTTAAAAAAAGAGTCACGTTATACGTATCCGAGAAAATACATAAGCAACTAAAAAAAGACACAAGTGATACGTATTCGAAAAAAATAAACAACCAACAAAATTATAAATTCAAGTGACACGTGTTCGAAAAAAATAAACAACCAATTAAAAAAATATTAATATGTTTTCGAAAATATAACGACCAAAAAAACTAATAATAAAAATATGCAACCTCGTTAAATAAGTTGCCTCGTCAAATATATGTTATGTTCTTTTTGGCGTCGTACAATTGCATTTTTTCCTACACAGTACATACATGTTGCCTCGTCAAATACATGTTATGTATTTTTTTTCCCTCCATACAAGTGCAAATTTGTATGTTTGTGCATTTATGTACACTTGTTTAATAAATAAACCACAAACAACTACATTTGAAACCATCATCATGTCTAGTAAAATAGCCGTCAACGGGCCTAGTTTTCATCGAGGCATGATCGACAGTTTTAGAGAAAAATAAAGATAAATTGGTTACAGTCTTTTCAGGGATGGGAAATTGTGATAAGTTAAGTGCAAGTGTAAACATAATGACCAAAAAAGTACTCAAATACCCTTCTTGTGTAATTAAAGATTTAATTTTAACTTTTTTTGTTCTTTAATGCTCAATGTCACTTGTTAAATTTTGGTTGGTTCCTATTATTTTTATTTTAAGACTGGATTATACATGAACGTAAATCTATATATATATATACATATATATATATATATATATATATATATATATATATATATATATATATATATATATATATATATATATATATATATATATATATATATATATATATATATATGTATTTTTTCCCTCCATACAAGTGCAAATTTGTATGTTTGTGCATTTATGTACACTTGTTTAATAAATAAACCACAAACAACTACATTTGAAACCATCATCATGTCTAGTAAAATAGCCGTCAACGGGCCTAGTTTTCATCGAGGCATGATCGACAGTTTTAGAGAAAAAAATAAAGATAAATTGGTTACAGTCTTTTCAGGGATGGGAAATTGTGATAAGTTAAGTGCAAGTGTAAACATAATGACCAAAAAAGTACTCAAATACCCTTCTTGTGTAATTAAAGATTTAATTTTAACTTTTTTTGTTCTTTAATGCTCAATGTCACTTGTTAAATTTTGGTTGGTTCCTATTATTTTTATTTTAAGACTGGATTTTACATGAACGTAAATATATATATATATATATATATATATATATATATATATATATATATATATATATATATATATATATATATATATATATATATATATATATCTATACTATCTATAAAGGGTGTATATACACATCCTAACTCCGAACCTAACTCCAAACCAAAAATTAAGATAAACATATTAACAACTTAACCATTAGATCATTTTTAATCCAAACCTAACTTCAAATCTTAACCATCCATTTTTTTTAACAAACTTTTATAACAACTTATTAAAAACTTCTTCTTATTTTCAAATATCTTTTAACTCATTTATTTTTTTCATAATCTAATTTTACCATATTTTTTAAAATTTTGTTCTCTTTAATTCAACATCTATTTTGATATATTTACAATTTTTTTTATTTTTTTTCATTTTTAGTGATTTTATTTATTTTAATTCAACTTTTTTACATTTTAACGTTAATTCAATTGCTAAAAGTTCGTCATTTATTACCCGTCGCTGCATTGCGCGGGTACCATGCTAGTATATATATATATATATACATATATATATATATATATATATATATATATATATATATATATATATATATATATATATATAATTATATATATATATATATATATATAAATATACATAAAAATATATATATTTTTATAACTTCGATTTTCGGGTCCGATTGTCAAACTCATATCCAAATCGAAAACCAAATGTATTTCGGTTCGGTTATGTTATGACCACAACCCGAATCCTATTTTCGGTTCAGTTTTAATTCGGGTTGGAGTCGGTTCGGTTTTTGGTTTTCAAGGGTTAAACCTAAACAATAGACACCCCTAGTTCGTTGCGATTGAACCAAGCTAACCGAACAACCCGATCACCGAACCGATCAACACCCCTACTCGATTTTTTGTGCTACTTCAAATGCATGTTCGATGAATTCTATCAAATGCATGCTCGGTGACCCGCACAACCCGATTAACTGACCATTTTCGACCGTTCTCGACTGTTCGATGGTGTTCGGCCGAATATGACCATTTTCAACCGATTGTGACCGTTCTTCTCCGTTCTTCACGTTTTCGACCGATTTTAACCGTTCTCATCCATTCTTCACCGATTTCGACACATTTAGGCCGTTTTTTACCGTCATGGACCGTTTTCGAACGATTCACGATTTCGACCCTTTTTTACAGATTTTAACCGCTCTCGTATGTTCTTGACCGTTTTTAATTGTTTTCGGCCGATTTCGCTAGTTTTCGACGATTTTGACCGTTATCAACAAGATTCGGCCGTTTTGACCGACTTCGACCACGTTCGACCGATTTTGATCATTCTCGACCGATTTCAACCATTCTTGTCCATTCTTGACCGTTTTTACAGATTTCGACCATGTTTGACCGATTTTAACCGATTTCGACACATTTCGGCCTATTTTTTATCGTGTTGGACCGTTTTAACGATTTCAAGCGTTTTTGACAGATTTCCACCGTTCTCGTCTATTATTGACCGTTTTCGATCGTCCTCAGCCGATTTCGCTAGCTTTTGACGATTTTGACCTATATCAACAAGATTCGGCCGTTTTCACCGACTTCGACCACGTTAAACCGATATCGATCATAATCGACCGATTTCAACCGTTTTTGTCCGTTCTTGACCCTTTTTGACAGATTTCGACCATCTTCTACCGATTTTAGCTTTTGTATATCGATTTCGACTGTTATCGTCCGTTCTTGACCGTTTTCGACAGAATTTGACTATTCTTGTCAATTTTGAGCGTTTTAGACACATTTCGACCGTGTTACACTGTTTTCGACCGAATTTGACCGATTTCGACTGATTTTGACCGTTTCAACCGAGTTTGACCATTTTCAACCGATTTTGACCATTCTTGTCTATTATTCATGTTTTCGGCCGATTTTAACCTTTCTCAACCTTTCTTAACCGATTTCGACACATTTCGACCGATTTTTGAACGTGTTGAACCGTTTTCGAACGATTTCGACTGTTTTGGCAAATTTCGACCTTTCACGTCTGTTCTTGACCGTTTTCGATCGTTACCGGCCGATTTCGCTAGTTTTCAACGATTGTGACAATTATCAACAAGATACGACCGTTTTAACCTACTTCCACCACGTTCGACCGATTTCACCGTTCTTGTTCGTTCTTGACCGTTTTTGACAGATTACGACCATATTCTATCGATTTTAACTTTTTTTCTATTGATTTCGACCGCTCTCGCCCATTCTTGACCGTTTTCGATCAACTTTGACTGTTCGATCGATTTCGACCGATTTAGCTGTTTTCGACCGTTCTCTACTGTTTCAACCGCGTTACACTGTTTTCAACCGAATTTGACTGATTTCGAGTAATTTTGGCCATTTTCGACCATTCTCTACTGTTTTTGACCATTCTCAACCGTTTGCGGGTTATTTTGTCAATTTTTACCATTCTCAAACGTTCGACGATTTTCGATGGATTTTGACCATTTTCAACCGATTTCGACCATTCTCGTCTGTTCTTCACGTTTTCTACCATTTTAACCATTCTCATCCATCCTTAGCCGATTTCGATCTAAGTAGACCGTTTCAGTCGATTTCGACACATTTTAACCATGTTGGACCGTTCTCGAACGAATTTGACCGTTAAATTTCTAGTGTTCTCGTCCGTTCATGACTGATTTTGACACTTTTTGACCGTTCTTGATCGTTTTCAATAGATTTAGACCGCGTTCGACCGTCCTCACCCGTTTTCGACCTCATTCGACGGACTTTGACCATTATTACTGTTCTTATCTCTTCTTGACCGTTTTCGACCGATGTTGATTATTTTTGAAAACGGACAAAATCGGCGCAAATTGAAAGAAAACAAGTCCAAATTCATCGCAAATGGTCAAATCGGTCAAAACGATGGAAATCAGTGGAAAATGGTGGAAACAAGTAAAAACAGTTGACATCGCTCAAAACGATCGAAAAGGGACAGAAACAATAAAAACGATTGTAATCAGTAAAAAACGATAAAAAACAGTTGCACGTCAAGTTTGTTTTCAATAGTTTATTTTTGTTGAAAATTAAAGGATAAAATTATAGCAAACCAAATAATTAACATAAAACAAGACCGAGTGGGTAACATAAAAATCGAGTCTTTAACAAAAACAAATAGAAACATGTTGTTATCTACACACGAGTGTTTTTTATTGTGTAAAAAAACCGGTTGTTTTATAGAAACATGATGTTTTTATATAAACACATAGAGACATGTTGTTACATACAAACCAGTTGTATGTTCTCAACATGATTTATTTAGTGTGGTTTCCCTTTAACAAATGCTACTATCAATTTTTGGTGTTGTGTACTTCTACGTAAATACAGCTTATGAAGATGGCATAATTTATAGATGTAAGTAAACACTTGGGTAAGACACATGCTAGTTACTCGTAAGAATAGTAAGATTTTTGTTATTTAAGAATGTGTTTAACCCCTACATAGTGAATCAGCAGGTTGTTATAATGCTTAGTAGCAGAGATAATGTTATAAATATTTTTGTTTGTTTTTTATGTTTATCTATGCGGTCTTATTCGGGATTCAGGTAGTTGGACTAATAGATGTTTTAGGTACATGCTATTTGCAATTATGCATTCTGTTGGTTGCAGTTTATGGATACATATTTGTGAGGACATATGCTGTGATTGAAGTTGATTTTCTTGTTATTGAGTTCAGATAAGTTTTTACTTTTCTAACTATGTTCTTGTTAGAATCAATATTATATGAATTAGTTTGAACTAAAAACAAAAATTGCATTCATTAAACATAACAGAAATACCATAAACATCATAAAGGTGATGTAATTTCAAATTGAGAATCACAATTTTGGTGATTTCTTGTAACACCCCATTTTGATAAATGGAATATCACGCGTGATTATGGCGTGTCGTCAAAGCATGCAAGGTAATATGTAGTAAAACATACATGACCATAAGGAAAACCAAAATCAAACATCGGTTCCCAAACATAAGCCCAAAACATAAATAAAGTAAATGAAAAGAACAAAGACTACACAAGCATAAATATATGAAGGCTAAAGGAAAAAGAAGTCTATGGTAGCTTCCATCCTATGCACGTCCTCCAAATGCTCAAGTCTGTACTTAGGTACCTGCCGTTTTGGGACATAGAAAGGAAAGTAACGGCTGAGCAAAACGCTCAGTGCACGGATATAGACATAGCATATATGACTGAAACATAATAAAGACTTAATAGCAGCGGAAATGTATAAGTCCTGGAAAACCTGGAACATGTTCATAAAACTGGTTTTATAGTTTGAAAAGCCTTACGTTTATCTTGTAAAAACTGTTTAACATGTTTACCATTAGCCAATATAGGTCTTGAATTATCAACGTGCATGAATACTTGGAGGGGTGACCTCGTCATGTAAATTAGAGGGGCTGTCTCTAATTTAATATATTTGTTTGGGTAGGAGAGATCAGCTCCTTGTGAAGGATGCAAGGCATAGACCACATTCACCTGAATAATCTGCTGAAAACATGTAAACTAGGATGCACCCATCCGCCCCACCTGATAATAATAATATGGCCAAAAACTGAAAGGGACGCCACGAGCTATCACTCTGCCGTGGTGAAGTCATAACACTGGTGCCTCCAGTGTTATGGTTATGGTACCTCCATAACTAGGTGAAACTGGTCATGCATGTATATGGTTTTGGCTATTCTAATTAAACATAAGCAATTCATAAACATATAAAACATATACTGGGGAAAACAGTTGGCTGCATACGGGAAATCCTAATAAGGCAGAATGTCCATATTGAACGGACGGAGAATCCGTACCTTGTGTCCAGTGAACTAAGAAGACGAACGGAAGAGAGTCCGACTTCGGTATCACTAATGCTACATAAATACATACGTGTATAAGTATCTTGATTACTGAGTACGTAACTAGTTTTATATCATGTCTTAGCTTGTTTTATATGTTCATGTCATGTTTTACTGATTTAAGCTTTGTACTGAGTTTATCATGTATTCTGTCTATTCTGTTTAAGTATTTCTTGTATTTCATGTATTATTATACTTGTTGTGTAATAATTTTTCTAAAAATAGTAGGTTCCTAAAATAGAAAGTTTCCAAAAATAGAATGTTTCCAAAAATAGTAAGTTTCAAAAAATAGAAAGTTTCTAAAAATAGAAAGTTTCCAAAAATAGAAAGTTTCCAAAAATAGATTTACTGCTTAAAATAGATAAGTTTCTAAAAATAGAAAGTTTCCATAAACAGATTTACTGCTTAAAATAAATAAGTTTCTAAAAATAGAAAGTTTCCATAAATAGATTAGCTGCCTTAATTAAATAAGTTTCTAAAAATAGAAAGTTTCCATAAATAGAAATAAGCTGGATTATTAAGCTAATTATATAAGCTTAAGTGTTTACTGATTAATATACTAAGTCTTGTAATTAAATAGTATAGTTTATTAATTATTTCATGTGAGTTAAATAAACTATAGATTAAAGTATTTAATTAAATATAACATGGTTTAATTAAATAAAGGTAAAAATACTTAGGTTAAAACATTTATTATTATCTATTAATAATATAACCTAAGTCATGTAAATTAATTAATTATAAGTCATGATTTTAATAATTAGTTAATTATATAGTCTAATTAAATGGAAATTACTTAGGTTAAAATTCGTGTATTAATAATAAAATTAATAACCTAAGTCATATGTAAATTAAATTAATCATGTAAATGTTTCAATTAATCTAATTTAAGTCTCGTACAAAAAAATAAACTTGTAAATATAATTAACCTTGTAAAAAGTAACCCATGAACTGAACCGTGTTTTAAATCTAACATGTGTGAACCGGACCGGTTTAAACCCGTGAACCGGCAACCAAACGCACCCTTGGTCAAAACCTAGCCGCCGGCTAGCCAGAAGTTCCCACCGGCTAGCCGGTGGTTATCCTTGCTGCCACGGCATGGGTTCCCCCTGCTTTCTATATTTAGCCACCGGCATAAGCCGGTGGTGGTTTTTGTTTTAGCCGAGACCCACCAAAGCAAAACATACCCCGACCGAGGTCGGGGTTTCCCTTGGTTCCTGCTGCCGTGACACAAGACCACCACACCGAGACCTTGAGGTCTCAGTGGTGCGAATCCAAAAACAAACTGAGACCCCCTTGGGGCTCGGTTCATGCATCGGCCAACAAACAAACACCCCTTGAACTCTTAATTAATTTACCCCATGATTAATTAACATGTGTTTTCTTGTTTTTAATTTGTTATTAAAAAATTCATGATTTCATGTGATTTATAAATCAAAAACATAAAAAGAAAAGAGGTTTAGGGTTTATACCGATCACGTGAATCAAAGAAGGATGAACACACAACAATCCTTGCAATAAATCGAACACCAAAATCAACCCAGCACACTTTGTGTGTGTATTATACCCGGCGGCCAAGAACAAAGAGACGGAAGGAGAAAAGATTTTAGGGTTTCTTGATATTTTCAAAATTTTGTTATAATGAAAATGATCTTTTCCCCTTAATCCTTGTTTAGTAAAAATTTAATGGGCTTGGCCCTTGGTCTTGCTTCTAGCCGTGGGTAGAGGGGCCTACATGGGGGTAACCCATACTATTCTCGTGACTAATATTTAGTGTGTTCTCGTGTTCGTGTTTTACGTGATTTAATTAGTTATCGTTGTGTCTTACTATATTTATTCGTGATCGTAATAAATATACATACATACATAATATTAAGCTCGCGATTAATTTACGTTCATGATTTCATGTTCGTATGTTCGTGATTATAATTATTATTGAAATAATTATCGTGTCTTAATACGTAATAAATACTTATCGTGTTATACCATGTACGTAATACTTGTAATTCTTGTTCGTGAAACGTAAACGTGCTATAAAAGGAAAGTTTTAATATTGTACGTACGATCATAAGTGTACTGTTCATGGTAAAAGCATGTGGGTTTTACAACTCTTCCCCCCTAAAAAGAATAATTCGTCCCCAAATTATAGATAAGGTAAGCTGAAAGAGGAACGTACCCGAATCCAACTGAGAGGGTATGTAAGATAAAAGGGACATGAAGGTGACATGGTAGAAGCAACGTAAAACGTGACATGTCTTGAGCGGACATGGAACGTGACGTGACTGAAAGAGTCCTACTTGGTTATGGAAGAATGAGAGGATAAAATCCGGATGGACTCGTCCGTTTCCGAGTGGCTTCCATCTCGGAACGGTTCCTTCACAACATCTTGACACAATTGATAAATCTTGGTCCTCCTGACCTTGTCTTGAAAACACGAAGAGTTCATTGTCATCAACGCAAGATAGATACCCTGAATTTGATTGAGGGAATAAGAATTAATGTGCAAGGGTAACTGAAACGTTAAAATGCAAAACAATCTAACTTAACGGATAATTAGCAACGATGCGCGAGACATATTGAAACGTAGTACTTGAAATTTTTTGAACGTGATACGTGAAAATTTTTGAACGTGATACGTGGAGATATGGTGAGTGTAGTATGAGCAAACATATCGTGATCCATGATATGTGTAAAATATCGTGAACGTGATATGAGGAACGTGAAATGAACATGACATGTGAAACATATCGTGAACATGTAATACAACTGCGGTAACGCCAAACGCTATAAGGTGAAACGTGGAATGTGAGGTGAAACGTCTATCTGAGGATAGGGAGTTATACTAAACTTGAGTCTGGTCTCTCAAGTTCTTGCAAAACCTCCAGAACGAAAATGTATGTACAATCGTAAGCCACGATTACGATTATTAACGTTAATAGTGTCATGAACGTGAGCGTGAAAGCAAGTCGTGGAATTAGAACAAGGATGTGAACGTAAATAAGGAGCACAAATGTGAAATTTTGTCTGACCCGATAGTTGAGGGATTACCAAGTGATCGGATGAGCCTTGGCTGAAACATGTCCGATCAATCTGTTGGTTCTGAAATCCTTGCAGATTTAAGGAATTTGCAGACTTGATCAAACTGTTGGCGATAACCCATATAACATCTTGTTTCTTCTGAGTTTGCGTTAATCTGGTAACCAAAATTCATGGAGATCTTGTCCCATTTTATTCACAATTTCAGATGATGGAAGACATCCTAGTCTGTTGGTGTTCTAGCTTAACCTGTTGGTATGTCAGGTACTTAGATATGAACGTAACTGTATCTTGCTTCGTAGAAACTTGATACATAGAAGTTTGCGAAACTCTAAGTCTCCGAAATTAGACTTTTCTTAGCGTAGGATGTTCTTGGAACACCTAACATAGTGTAGGGTTCTCACCTTTATGCATAAGCTGAGTCATGGTAAGATTAATCCTTGAGAATCCATGTGATTCAGCGTGTCACTGTAATCAACCAGAATTTATATTGGAAAATTTCAAGGTGAAATTTCTCCTGTCGTAAAATTTGCAACATAACGCAAATATGGTCTTCCTGCTCTTTTCTAGACTTAGAGAAAATTAGGTTGTCCTTGAAGAAAAACACTGATGAATTCGTTTATGAGTTCATGGAAACTCGATTTATTAAGTCCATAATGCTGCTGGAGCATTTATGAGATTAATACGAAATCATGAATCTAACATGACCGAGTCGTAAACGAATAGTAGTCATGGACATGTCCTGCTCTTTCACTCGTCACTCTTTGTAGCATGATCATGAATCCTATCTTGGAAAAGTGTTTAACATCTTAAAGTTGATTGGACATGTTGTCCATAAGTGGAGGAGAATAACGGTTATGAATGGTGATTTGTTTACATCGACGGTGGTCAACACATAACCTCATGTTACCGTCCTCCTCCTTGAGTTTTGCTAGAATCCATGGGAAGATTTTGGTATAATCGACTGTTTATGCGTAAAAGAAACTTCAGTGGTCGTGTCTTAACTGACAGCTAGAAAATTTTAGTAGTCATGGCTAACAAAGCACGTTCTTGTAAGCATAGACAATTTGTACAGATTTTCCTGATGGAAAACCATGCTGAATGTATTCACGAGCCTGCACATTACTGTACAAAATCATGTATCGTAGCATGGTGTGCTGTTTGTAGTCCATAATTAGGATTAAATTCAACTCGTGTCTGTCCGAGGTAATGCGTTAGCAGCTTGGATCTCATGATTAGGATGATGGAAACCTTCGTATGCATGGGGAATACGAATGGCGTCCTGTATGGTCATGAATATATGAAATATGGGTGCAAGAAAAGAAAGTGTCATCGAGCAAACGTGACAAATCTCACTGGTACGCCGGTGATGGTACTGAATTTCTTGTGGCCCGATTAATACATGGCACAACAAAATGGATTGATTGTGGTAAATTACAACTCTTGTTTAGGAAAACAAAGAGCGTAAAGTAGGGAAAGTATTAAATACGACGGTTTAGGAAAACCGTGTACAAATGACCCTAATGAAATTTCTAGTTCGTTTCCTAAGGAGGTATATGTGTGTGAATAATTCGTAATTGGTTTGAGATTAATATTGGATAGAAGGGGATGAGAAAATAGAATGACGAAGACGTGAAATTAATTACTACTACGACTAAACGTAAAACCGTAAAAAGTACAAAAATAAAAATTAATTCTAAAAGTTCCCAAAAAATTACCAAAAATCAAATTAAATAAACTAAGAGTTTACCAATGATCAAAACTTTTTCAAACCTTTTAATTAATTAAATATTAATTTTTAAATGCTAATTAAAGACTTAAATCTCAAATTAATTTTCAAAAAGCCCAAATAAAGATTTTTCAATTGGTAAACCTCTAAAATGACCTAAAAAGATTAAAAACTATTTTTATAAAATTTCTAAACTAAGAAAAACTATTTAAAATGATTTAAAAACTATTAAAACTAAAAATAATTATAAAAATTAATCTAAATATGATAAAATTAATCTAAGAGTTGTAAAAATCTTATTTTATTGTATTAAAGCTAAGAAAAATATAAAAAGTGCAAAAATGTGAAATTTGAAAAATACTAATAAAATAATACTAAATTAATATTAAAAATCCAAAAATTATAAAAAATTCTAAAAACTTGCAAACTAGTTTATTTTAACCTAAATAATCAGAAAATGAAAGTGAAATTACCAAAATACCCCTAATGGGCCCCCAAATGGGCTAATACCAAAAACAGTCAACTTAAATGGGATATTGGGCCCAAAAGGTCAAACTAGGCCCAAATGACCTGAAAAAGCCCTATCTGACTCAAAATTTAATTCTAAGCACAAAAGTCTGAAGGCCCAAAAGTTGATTCTAAGCTTATCACAGCTTAAATAACAAACAACTTATTCTTATTGGGCCAATAAGCCCATTAAACAATAAGCCAATTCCATAAGCTCTGCTTAAGCACACAACCTTCTTTTGAGATGCCTAAGAGATCTATAAAAAGACATTTTGAAAAAGCTCATTCAATAAGCCAGAAATAAGCAAAGAACAATTCCACAAAATGACAAAATAGTCGGGATAGAGTTCTAGGTTGTTTCAGAAGCTCTGGTTTGTTGCAAAAGTTCACAAATAGCTTAACTAAGACTAATCAACAAAGAAAATCCCAATAAGCCAAGTACAATAAGCTGTGTGAACAAATAAGCACTCTTTTAAAATAAGAAAACTTAATTTCCTAGTGAAAAGCTCTTAGTAAGTTCTTATTTCTTCTAGTATAGCTTATAAGGTGAGATAAATGATGAAAAGTACAATAACTAAGTTGTGGCACATTTCAATAAGCTAAAATAACTGATAAGCATTTTTTGCCTTGGTCAACGAAAAGTCAACTCACTCCAAAAATCACCAAACTTGCAGAACTTGGATATGAGATGTGAATAAGCTTATTTGAAGCAGTTTTGGATCAAGTCTACAGGTCTAGACCAATGAACCTAGCAAAACAATTGTCTTACTAAGCTTGTTTTTGGCAGATTAAGCACTATAAGCCAGTGGGCTTATAAGCTTGTGTAATAAGCAGCAAACAAAAGGCACACACCAAGTATTGTACAAGGAACCAATTAAAAGCATAAAACAACAAAAATCAATCCAAGTGCATCAAAATCACATAGCATGCATTTGCTGATCTATTTGACCAAAAGATGAAAGTCAATAAGCTATAAACTACTCAATAAGCAACCAAACTCTAAAACCAGATAATGCAGAGTTGTACAACCAACAAATCTATAAGCAAACCAAGTTTCACACCTTAATTCAAACAAACAAAAAAATTAAACCTACTGATGTGTTTGACTGAAATATGTGTACAAAAACTAGCAACCTATGATTTTTAGTTATACTATGTTTTAGGCTTATCCAACACTTGAAACAACTTTCATACTAGCAAACAAACAGTTATAAACCTAAAGTAGCCAAGCTCCAAGGCCCTAAGGCCTTTGAACCAGCAGACACAAACACCCCTTAATCAATCCAATAACACTCAAAACTGATTTTAACCCCTATAATCAACAAGATCTAGATGATAACAGGTCTATTATAACCTATGAAACAGAAAAGAACCAAATAAACAGCAATCTAACCAACCAATCCACAAATCACATATTTGTCAAATATTTGACAAAAATATAAAAAGTGATATAGAAAGATAACCTCCAAGACTTAAAATCCAAGCCTTGGATTGTTTGAGCTTAGGTGCTAGCTAAACAAGCACCAGCTTCCACTATTGTACCTGCAAAATCACAAGAACAGAAACAAGCAAAAATAACCAATGATTTTTTTACTTTTTTCACAAACACTTCACAAATCCTTTTGAAAACTTTTCCAAAACGAACTTGTAAAGAGATAATCAATGGAACTCAGACTTGCTATGCTTTAACACCAACTTTTAATAATTAAAAAGGAATTATATTTTTCAGAAAAAAAACCAATTTTTATTTGACTAAAAAGGAATTACAAAGAGTAATAGCAAGCCTGGAACAAGGGACTCTCATAAGTTGAGGTCTCCTTTTATAGGCAAATGCTTACAAACACTATTCATAAACCCTAGCAACTGAATTTCCTAAACTAGCCTTGCAGAATCTTCTAGGCTTGTTGCCAGCTTGTTTTGGTGAGTCAGGGACGTTCATTGGGTGCTTAGTGACCAAGGAATAACTTAAGACCATTGATTTTGCCATGTCATAATTCTCTGCCATGTGTCGTCAAGTGAGAGGTGCTTGTGGTATCTTTCTGGTAGTGGAGTTTAAGGTATTTTTTGTGGGATGTGATTGAGGTGATGTGAATGACACATAGGTATAGCTAATTCCATTTTCCCCTTTGTTTTCTTTGTTTTTAAACCTAGGTAAAAAGGGTGTTCTTGGATGGTAAAATCTCTATAGTAAATGTTACCCGCTTATTTAGGAATTTGAACTTTGGACTTGGCAGTTTTGGTCCTTTGTTTTTGGGAAAAAGTGAATAGCAAGTTGTTTCATCCTTTAAAACGTATTCCTTTGTTAAATAAGTTTCAAAATTCATACATTGGCCACCAAACTTTATGATAAGGGTTTCAAGGGTTGTTTTTGCCATTTTTGAATATTTGAAGGACTGATCTTGGACATTCTTGATCTTCAAAGGTCTTCATTGTATCTTTAACTTCATGAGGGACCATAATTGACAATTTAGAATTGTTGAGGGACTAAATTTGTCATTTCTTCAAAGTTGAAGGACCATTTTGTAATTTTGACAAACTTATGGGAGCAAACTTGTAATTATGAATATACAAGGGTTTTAAGTGTCATTTCTTCATATTTTGAGGATCAATCTTTTACATCTTCAAGTCTTCAAGGATTTATCTTGTATAATTCATGAACTAGGGCCCGGTTCTTTGTACGTCTTCGTTTCTCGTGTCCGTTTTTCCTTGTTTCTTGTTATCTTTTGTCTTTTTCACGATATCCATACCTAAAACACACATGTAAACAAATACAAGCATATATATGGTATTTTATGACATTTTTATGCATTTAAAGCCTGAAAATAACGATGAGATCATGTATAGATGCCATCTCATCACTCCCCCATACTAAGCCATTATCGTGCCCTCACGCAATGCTAGAGTAAAGTATCTAAGCATCACAAAAATTCAATTCTATTACCCTTTATTGAAACGTAAAAGACTTGCAACAATACTATGAAGATGTGTAAAGACATAATGTATGATTTTCATCATGAATGTGACTTTTAGGGTCAATGAATAGAAACAAGTAAATGTCCCATAGAGTAAATTTCGTCATCCTTGATTGTCATACATTCCATGCTAAGTGCAAAAACGAGATCATTGTTGTTACAAGTCACAATGCTAACACTACTCATACGTCCAAATTGTGTAATACTTTTTCTCCCCACAATCCTAGTTATTATAAAAGGAAATGGGTTACTAGAATTTTTTAACTATTTTGTCATGGATCACAAGTGATTCATATTGACTTATTTGAGTATTTATTAGTCCGAAAGCAAAGTAGCACGATTTAATCGATAGTTAGCGGAAGGAAAAAATCTTTTAAAACGGCTTCTCATGTATCTCCTTAAGTTCATATCTTGGCATAACTCGTTTCACGATTTGAGACCTTTCTCGGACTGATATTTGGCATGTACTTCATACTTCAAATCTTGGGAAGACGTTCTTGAAATTATGGTATTCTCTTCATATTTTGGAATTTCTTCACTTGACGTTTTTGAGAGATTCTCCATACTTGGACCATGACTTCATCATTTTTCTTCAATCTTTATTTTGGACTTTGATATACAACGATTCGCCTCCTTTTCGGACTTGGATATATTTATCCTCATACCTTGTAAGGGTCTTTTTGGATAGACTTTCTCCATGATCTTTAGGGGAGTAATTGCTTTTCGTCGTGTGTCTCGATCCTTCATATTGATTTAGGAATAATGATACTTCACATCATCTTGGATCTTTAGCAACAAAATATAGCTCCTCATGCCTTGTTAGGGCCTTTTTGGATCTTCACCAATCTTCGCGTCCCGCTTCAATAAGTTATGCCTTGGCTATGAACTCTATTCAACCCCGAGCAACTTTTAAACGATCTTGGGCTAGAAGCTAAGTAACCTTTCAAATCGTACGACCTTACTTATTGCAATTATTTTTATTCCTAATGCATTGATCTTTTGGGAAGAAAAAGCCACAATTAAAAACATATGAGTGTTTGAAAGAACATTTTCATGTTCTACGTTTAGCATGATCACTTGTCTAACTCTATCATCTCTCGTTCTTCACTATTTAAAGACCTCTAATTAAAGAGACTCGTGAATACTTAGCCATGCAAGTCAAAATTAAGCCAAATTTGGATTAGCTTTCATTAAGACTATATCAAATCAAAGTTTTGGGTTTTCAAGCCACCTATAGGATCTTGCACTTTCTTGGACTTTTTCAAGTTTAGAGAATGCATTTTATAGATCCTTGATAAGTGACTTTCTAGGATCAATTATAGGAACTTGCGAAAAGTTCTTGTTCTTAACCCGAATGAGCTAAGACTTTCGAGTTTTAAAGTTCCCTATATAAAAGTCTAGCAAAACTTGAATTGAGCGGGTTAAGGAATGCAAAGGGCTCCAAATGCCCATCAAGTCAAAAATTAGCTCTTATTCTACCCATCGGAAAATATACATTCGTGTCTTAAAAACACTTATTAAAACTAAGAAAATTTTTAAAATTTTGGCTATTTTTAGCCTTATTAGCAACAAAACTAAACGTTGAAAGTTGAAAAACGTGAGGGCGTAGCAAAGAAAGTACCTATTCACCCCCATACTAAAAGTAAACATTGTCCTCAATGTTTCGAGTCTAAAGGTGGAGCACCCCCATACTAGAGACGAAGAATCAAATGCTTAGGATCTAGCATGGAAATGGTGATTAACAATATATCTAAATCCGTTTATTAATTATGCTAAAATGTAATTGTTAGAACAATAAAGGATATGTCATGGATTCGTGAAAAAATTCTTCAAGCAAACGATGGAGGCTCACGTAAACGAACACGAGAGTCTTCAATCGTAGATGATGATGATCTAGATAACACAATCACAAACAACCACGAGACAACGAGTTGGAAGGGCACAAATCCCCTCTCATTATTTATTAGAAAGCATAAAAGATAAGCATGGGATCTCCCCCACGAGGCACCTCGTTTTTGATTACCGAGTCATGAGCTCGACTCGATCCCCTCAATGTTAATTATCATTGGGGAAGGTGACTTGGTCGAGGTCAACCATTGAAGGAATTTCCCCACCAAAGTAGTGCTTAAGCCTATGTCCATTCGCTTTAAAGTTAGGACCATCATCTTGAGCTAGCTCGATGGTCCCATAAGGAAATACTTGTGTAACGGTAAAAGGACCCGACCAACGAGATTTCAATTTCCCGGAAAATATCTTTAGTCTAGAGTTAAAAAGTAACACTTGATCACCAACGTTAAAAACCCGGTTTTTAATCTTTGCATCATGAAACTTTTTAGTCTTTTCTTTGAAAATTAATGAATTTTCATAAGCATTGTCTCTTAGTTCATCCAATTCATTCAATTGTATTTTACGGTGATCTCCCGCGGTTTTCAAGTCAAAGTTTGCATGCTTAAGGGCCCAATATGCCTTATGCTCCAATTCAATGGGCAAATGAAAATTCTTCCCATAGACTAACTTATAAGCAGTACAACCGATAGGTGTCTTATAAGCGGTCCTAAAGGCCCATAAAGCGTCATCGAGTTTGTCGAACCATGAAGCACGGTTTTCTCCAATCGACCTCTCTAAAATCCTCTTCAAAGCTCGGTTCGAAACCTCGACTTGCCCACTCGTTTGCGGGTGATAAGCCGTAGAAAGACGATGAGTAACTCTATATTTCTTTAAGACCTTCTCGAATTGTACATTACAAAAATGGTTCCACGATCGCTTATAATAGCACGAAGGGTTCCGAACTGAGAGAATAGTTTCTTCAAAAACTTCACTACCACACGAGCATCATTAGTAGGTAAAGCCTTAGCTTCCACCCACTTAGAAAAGTAGTCAACCGCGACGAGGATATATTTGTTACCATGAGATGATGGGAACGGCCCCATAAAGTCTATGCCCCAAATGTCGAAAATCTCACACTCTTGAATTATTTTTTGCAGCATTTCATCACGATGATATGATTTTCCTTGACGTTGGCACGAATCACACTACTTCATAAGTGCGTGTGCATCACGATAGATAGAAGGACAAAAGAAGCCGGCATCTAACACTTTCTTAGCCGTGAGATTAGCGCCGTGGTGACCACCCGTGGGTCCCTCGTGACAAGCTCTAAGGATATTAGAAGCTTCGACACAAAAAACACAACGTCGAACGAGTTGATCCGCACAAACCCGAAAGAGATAAGGGTCGTCCAAAAAATAGAACTTGACGTTACGAAAGAATTTTCACTTTTGTTGTGTCGTCATACCCTTGATTATGAAATTGCCCGCATGGTAATTTGCAATGTCGGCAAACCATGGGGTGGTGTCTTTAGAATTCACTACACCGAGAGTCTCGAGAGGAAATGTTTCGGTTATTTCCTTATTCTCGAAAACATCCTTGTGAGGATCTTCTAGACGAGAGAGATGATCAGCCGCTAGATTCTCGGCTCCTTTTTTGTCAAGCACGGTGACATCAAATTCTTGGAGGAGGAGCATCCAAGGAAGCAATCTCGGCTTAGCATCTTGCTTAGCTAAGAGGTACTTGATAGCCGAATGGTCGGTATACACGATGCTTTTAGTTAAGACGAGATAAGGTCGGAATTTCTCAAAAGCATAGACCACGGCAAGGAATTCCTTTTCCGTTGTGGTGTACTTTAAATAAGCCTCGGTCATCGTCTTACTAGCATAATGGATAGGACGGAAATGCTTTTCATAGCGTTGCCCTAAGACGGCCCCTATAGCATAATCACTTGCATCGCACGTGATTTCAAAGGGTAATTCCCAATTAGGAGCAACAAGAATGGGAGCTTCGATAAGTTTCCTTTTGAGAGTTTCGAAAGCTCTAACACAATCCTCATTGAAGTTAAAAGGAGCATCCTTCTCGAGAAGGTGTGTCATAGGTCGAGAGATTTTCGAAAAGTCTTTGATGAAACGACGATAAAAGCCCGCGTGGCCTAGGAAACTCCTAACTCCCTTAACGGTTTTGGGATGAGGTAACTTGGTGATGACGTCTACCTTAGCTTTATCGACCTCAATCCCCGCTTTCGAGACCTTATGTCCTAAGACGATTCCTTGTTTACACATGAAATGATATTTTTACCAATTAAGCACAAGATTGGTTTCTTCACAACGTTTTAATATTTGCTCGAGATTAGATAAACACGACGTGAACAAATTTCCAAAAACTGAAAAGTCATCCATAAACACTTCCATCGACTTCTCGATCATATCGTGAAATATAGCCATCATACACCGTTGAAACGTACCTGGTGCATTACAAAGTCCGAAAGGCATCCTACGATAAGCAAACGTTCCATAAGGACACGTAAACGTAGTCTTCTCTTGATCACGAGGGTCGATAGGGATTTGAAAGTAACCGGAAAAACCATCTAAAAAGCAATAGAATTCATTTCCCGCGAGTCGCTCCAACATTTGATCCATGAAGGGCAAAGGAAAGTGGTCTTTACGAGTGGCGTCATTTAACTTTTGGTAGTCAATACACACCCTCCAACGGGTCACAACACGAGTGGGAATTAACTCGTTGTTTTAATTAGGCACAACGGTCATTCCTCCCTTTTTATGGACACAATGGATTGGGCTCACCCATGGGCTATCAGAGATAGGATAAATCATTCCCGCGTCAAGGAGTTTTAAAACTTCTTTTTTTATGACATCGTGAATTTTGGGGTTTACCCTTCTTTGACTTTGAATTGCGGGTTTGTAGTCCTCCTCCATTAAAATCTTGTGAGTACAAAATTTGGGTCAATACCCTTAATGTCATAAATTTTCCACGCAATTGCCCCTTTACGAGCTTTAAGAACTTTCAAGAGCTCGGTTTTTTCATCATTAGCAAGACCTTTTGCAATAATAACCGGCAACTTGTCATCACCTTCCCATAATGCGTATTCAAGGTGAGATGGAAGATCTTTTAATTCAAGGATAGGTGGTTCCTCGATTGAAGATTTTTGCTCAACACTCATAACTTCCATCGGCGGAAGAAATGGTGGAATAGAAGTATCATCACTAATAATCACCTCATATTCATTGTCGATTTCATTTGAAGTAAAATCGCCTCCTTGGAATGGAGTGAGATTTGGTGTGGAATTAGAAAGAATTGGATCCAAAATAGTGGGATTGCCACTTGACGAGCTATCGGAAAAACCTAACACTTCTTGTGAAAACTCATCGCAAACCACATCAACTAAGTCAATGTGATTCATGGTAGCGATTGAATAAACATGAGAAGGTTTTGAGTTTTGAATAACATTTATAACAAGTTCCTCTTCGTTGAATCTCAAAGTGATAGTTCTTGCATAAACATCGATAAGCGATCTCGAGGTGTCTAAAAATGGGCGACCTAAAATTAGAGGAACTTGAGGATCCGTGTGACAGTCCGTCAATTTATGGTTGATATTTTATTCTCAATATTTTTTTGAAAATATTATTTTAATATTATAATATGAACTCACTTATTTTTGGGAAGTAATTTGGATTTACGTCTTGAAGTAGCATCGACTACGTCTAAACCGGCGGATTCTACGTTACGTGATCACGTTTAAATACACCGTCTTTGGTGACAGTCCGACATTTCAGAAAATAAATTTATCCGTGAATATTATTTTGGAGTTTTAAATTTGTGTTGATTCATAAACTCACAAATTTACGAAAAGAGATTAGGACTTACTATTTTAATTTAACGTCCTATACGACTAAACCGGAAACCTTAGGATTACGTATTTACGTTTTCGAACTCCGTTTTTGATGAGACAATTTTTATTAGATTCGTTTTGTGCCGTTGATTCATAATTTATAAAAACGTTTTTCGTAAAACGACCCGAGGGTACGCAAATCGAGGAAACTAGAATCGAGGAATACCCGTAAATTAATGAGGATGGAACAAGTACATACTTGTCCCACCCCCACACATGGCTAAACAAAGCTAACAACACCATGTGCTGTCAAGCTTACAAGATAAGCTAAGACACATGTCTTAGTTTACTTGTAAACTAGCAACCAACATCAAAACCACCACCTCAAACCATTTTCATTCATTTCAACACATGCAAACCACTAAACACTCTCCTCCCTCTCTCTAAAATTCGTCCCAAACTCATCCAAAACAACCCCCATTTGATCTTGATTCAACCATAAATCATATGTATAATTTACATATGATGAAAACCCATTGAAGTTATGAAGATTGGAGGTGATCTTAACATGTAAAAAGGAGTTTTCAAGGGAGTTTGGGGCTGATTTCTTAAGTAGTTTTCATGAAGAACAAGGGCTGATTTTTGGAGGAATCTAAAAATACTTGGTGATCCTAGAAGTGGTGTTGATATCTCATAAGATTGGTTACCCAAAACCATGTCTTTTTCATCCAAAAGCTCATCATTTCATCACTTTGGTGGTATAAAGATTGTCCTCCCCATCCTTTTGTTAATTTTGATTATGTAATCATGTATTTTATTATTAAATGTATATATGTATGATGATATATGATGATAAAAATATTGTGTGGGGATTTGGTGTTGATAATCATGGGTAAAAAGATGAAAAACTATATGTAAAAATGGTTAATCTTGCTTAAATGGTAGGCTGTATAAAAACAGTAACTAACCACATGTTAGACTGATAAAATGGCAAAGTAGAATCAATATACAGTAATTAATATGTCTTGTACACATGTGAGAGTTGGACATGCAATGGAATTATTAGGATGAGTGAGATATGATCAAAACATGTTTAGAGTACAAATCTGAGTTCACTATTTTGGACGATTTTTAGAAAATATTTAGAGGCTGATTCAACAGTAGATATAGAAGAGTTAAATGGAGCACATATCATGTAGTTTATGTCATAAAAATTTGAGCTTCTATCCCCATATAGAACTCTAGATATGGCTGTTTTGGTGAACATGAAAGTAAAAATCAGATTTTGGAAATTAAAGTATAATAGTATTATATAAGCATTCAAATAATAAAGTATAAAATGTGAATTAAAACCCACCAACTCATATAATACATTTATATAAATATGTATAAGGATAAATAAATGGAAATTTTATAAAAATTGTAGTTTGATAAGTTTTATAAGTTATAAAACTATAAACATGATTTTTACGACTTTTTCGGCTATTACCGTAAAATTAACGTTTTTGTTAAATAAAACTTAGACGGTTGGACCCGCCCAATGTAAACTTTTATAAACTCATATACTGATATATAAACATATATAACAAGTAAAAACCGATAAAACCCAAACTATATAACATACGGACATTAACGGACTAAGTTAACATTATTGGACTAATAATACAACAAAATAGGCTAAAACACTTATAAACTTATTTATTGGGCTTAACCCATTTGGGCCCAAAATATAAAGTGTGATACTGATAATAAAAGTATAATTGGGCTAATATAATATATTGGGCTTTTAATGGGCATATTGGGCCTAAAACATGTAAATAGGTAAAACTAGTAAACTATTGTAAAAGTTATGAACACATAACACTAAAATGAGTGAATAAGAATAGATAAACCCACTTGATCATCATATATATATAATCATCATATGTATACATAATTGTTATTTTTATAAAGTCATTGGACAAGAGTCTAAGACGAGTATTATTTGTCTAGGTTTCTGTGATTGAAGCACGTACCGTACATCCGAATTGCCGACAACCCGCTTTCCCATATCAACGTGAGTTCATAGCCTCGCACTCTTCTAAATTATTTTATGAAATGTTTTATAAACCCGCGAGGGAGATAACATGTTAGTTTTTATAAAATAGGACACCATTTGTCCCGATTGTTTGTTTATTGATTTGGACCCGAATGATTGTATGACCCGATGAATGATTAAATGACCCGATAGATGAGATAAAATGGATTATTAAAGTTAGGTTATGTCACTAAAAGTCCCATTAGCATGAATTGTGAACTACAGGGATTTGGTAAATGCTTATGCATATAATAGTACTATTTGGGGACGATCACCCCAGTTCGCGCCTTGACGGCTGATCCCCGTCGTGCCACATTGATTGGTAAGCGAATTTATGTATGAGAAGATTTCCATAGCGTGACCTTTGTGACGACACGCTAATTTAGATGGGCAAATTGAGTATCGGGTTAGCTACCCGTTGTTGGTTATAGTAAGGTAACAATGTCATGCGGCTTATAATAATCCAGTTAACAAAATACTGCTATACGCACCGAATTACGATGTATTGCCTGACTAGCAATACGGGGTCATACTATTGATATTATGTTCGTGTTTTGGTTTTATATAACCATATTCATATAACTGTTTTTATTTAATTTATACAACGTTATAAAACGTATCGTATGATGTTTTTACAACATTGGCTCGTATAATGATTTTTAAGGCAAATGCCTATATTATGATTTTCGATAAGGATTTGTATAAAAATGACTTTGGCTAGTTTATGGCCTATTACAATGATTTGTACGAAATGATTTTTGGTAATAATTTTATACCAAAGTTATATTGATGGAATTTATTAATATCTATGAATTCACTCGGCGTTATCGCTGACATTTTCTTTTAACATGTTTTATCTCATGTACTTGAAGGTAATTCTCGGGAAGACAATAAGAATTCATGGCCCGCACCTAAACACTTATTTCCATTCAAATGCTTTGTAAAACCTGTATTAAATATAATGACTTGGGACCTATGTAAAATTTGATAATTATGAATGGAAATGCTTTTATTATTAAACGACGCGATTTTTATGCGTTGTCTATGATGTGAGTAATGTGCTATCCCGTAACACCAACGAGTCTTCCGCTGTATTGAGTTGTATAAATTTGGGGGTGTTACAGTTTGGTACCAGAGCTCTCGTTATAGAGAACGAAAGATTTTTAAAACTAAGATTTTGAATAAAACATTTCAAAATCATTTAACTATAAACATTTTTCTAAAAATGACTAAAAATCTTTTGACTATAACGGTGCCGAAGAATTCCCGAGTTACCGACAAGGCCAGACTGAGAAGTGTTATTTTAATATATATATAACTTGGATTATATATATATATATGATGTAATTTTATTACTTGATTGTTTGATGATTATTTTAATATTTATACGAGGTATTTATAAGACGTAGATTGTCACACGGAACCCTAACTCCCCTAGCAAATTAATCGAAGATATTCTCGAAGGAATTCTAGCTATCCTAGATCTAAACCAAGTTGTGGATATTTATGATCCCAACAAAATGGTTGATATTCGTAGAAATGTAGATATTAGTTGATTGTGATACTGAAGAAGAATTGGCGAGATTAAATCAGATATCGATGTCATGACGATCTTTCCTTATAGAGTGGAGTTTGACAAAATGTTACCACCTAGAAAGATGTCATATGATTCGTTGTCATCCAATTCTTAAATTGAAATCGAAAGGGTGAATGTTGCACTTGAGGCTGTCATTGGAACCATTTCCCAAAAGCCTCATGCCACTAGTACCTTTCTGAGAAGTCTAATTAAATGTGTGAGTCATTTCATACTAGTGACTCATTTGATAGTTGTTGTTGTAAGAGCTATAGGATTGGAAATTAAGTGTTGATTCATATCGAACTTTTATTGCCCTTTCAAGGTATAAGAATAAGGTTGAAAGTATTGGAAAATGAGGTAGGATATCGAATTGAGTATAAGTTGATTGAAACTTGAATAAAGTAAAATTTAACCCGTATGGAATATGAGATAGTTAAAAGGAAGTCATTAAGTTCTGTGATTGAATTATAAGGTTTTAATTGATTGTTAGATCGTGTTAAGGGTTGTTCCTAGGCCATTGCCCAATAACGAGGATGCCCAGTGTCCAAGAAATAAATTGAAGAAATCTTCTTCTGAATTGAGACCGATGGATCTTCTGAGACAGGTGGAACACCTAATGACTCTTGTAGATTAGTATTAATTGTGGTATCTTTTAAAAATCCCTAACTTAACTGAGACATCAGTTGGTAGGATGAGTCTTGAGAATTGTATGACATAGTGACACGTAATGTGTTACGGTACAATTTTGACTTGTTTGTGATTAATGAAAAGACTACCTTTGATTGCTAAATCCTACATGTATCGATGTTATCTATCTTTTCTTGCTTCTTTCTAATACTCGCATTAGTGATGCAACCATTGAACAAGTACTCATCTTGATTTGAGATACGTTGTGGATTATTCTTTTTGAGCGCCATCAAGGTCATGAACCTCATGATTATTTGGCTAAAGCTCATTTCCTATCATATTGTAGTTAAGTTCTTGGTGAACAACTCTTCATCACTCTTTTGCAGATCACACATTGTTTTTATAAAGTTAAAAACGGTATCCTTTGAGAAAATTTAATTTTCATCACAATAAGGATTATTCAAAGTGAGATTTATAAGTGATTGTTATCAAAAAGAGGTTGTTTATAAAGTACCTTGGAAAACTTAATTGTTTTCATAACAAAGAAAATCTTTGTAAATTTATTTTCGATTCTTATTTAAGAATTAAGCATGAAAATGTTTTTATTATAATCATGATGATAAAATTTTGACGAACTGAGTATTGCATCGTTAATCTTGAAATTGTATATAGTTGCGCGCCTACATACAATTTAGAATGGACCATGCAAGGCTGATTAGTAGTCACCATAAAACTGATTAATAAACACTAAATTTTCTTTGAAGATTGAGAAAGATTAAAATTTATGAGATCTGCAAGAAGTGAAAAATAAGGACATAGTGTTAGGGACACCTATATATGTGCCTGTAGCATCTATTCTTCTGAGTCGAATTTACTCATCTGTGGAAATTGTCTTATTTGACAATTGATATTCCCTTCTTGTCCAATTCTCTCGTAGTGAGATTCTTAGGAAAAGTATCTGATTACCGAGTGTTGATACCCGACTGGATGTATCGACGTTCCTATCATTTCTTTTGATTTGATTTCATTTGAATTACCTGGGTAACGATTCGAGGAGCTTTCTAATGCGTACTCAAATTATGAAAACATGGGATATATTCATATTCGTTAAATGTTTTCGTCTGTATCTGATTTGAAATTCTCCCGTGTAGATTATGCGTTGACCCTACTCTTTAAATGGTAGTTGTGTCTCCATATATCCTTGAATTTGTGAAGGATTATGAGTTATTATTAGTCTTTTGAGAAGTTCACATCTTATCAACGGGAATAAAACCGAAAAGTTGATAGTGCCAGTAGAATGGATTGATTGATTATGACACGACGACATTGTCTTAATTGATGGGAACTTGAATAGAAATTCCCCTAAAAGATAAGATGTTGATTATCAAAAGTGATCTAAATAATTCTTGATGGATGACCATATCCTGTATTTAGACTTGAAATTATACCGTGAAGGGTTGTGAATTAGTTATAGATATTATAATCTAGAAAGAACCTAATATGAATTTATTAAAAGATGTTTCTGTTATCTGAAACTTTAGGAGGTATTTATTGGTGAATTACCTAGACTTTTGCCATTAAGGCAAGTTGAATTTGGTATTGATTATATTCTCGGTGCTGCACCTGTGGCTTGTGCACTGTACGTCAGCACCATCTGAATTAAAGGAATTACCGTACAACTGAGAGGGTTGTCGGAGAAAGATTTTATTCTACCAAGCTCGTCATCATGAAAAGCTATGGTATTATCATTCCTTATATTTATAGATTACTGTGAACTGAGTAAATTGACAATCGAAAACGATATCCATGACTCGAAATGGAAGATTTGTTCGATCATTTACAAGGTTCTAGCAATTTGATCCATGGCATGGTTATCATTAACATCGCATCTGCGAAAAAGATTATCTATTCCAATCACCACATCCAGAACTTGTAATGAACATTATGAGTTTCACGTGATGTCGTTTGGATTGACCAATGCACATGTAGCATTCATAAATTTGTTGGATCACGTGTGTAGGCTGTAATTTGATAAATTCATGCTTATGATCATTAAGGACTATTTGTTTGTTTATAAGAATAAGAATGAGTTAATAATTATTTATAGACTGCCCTAAATTGGCCGAACAACGAAAACCTGTACCTTGAATAATTAACATGTGATTTAAGACTTAATCATTTATACCATTTGACCGTATGATTAATAAGATAATGGGATCTATAATGACATTTCAAAAATTAAGAGCCCTTTTAAGATTTTGGGTTTTACCCAAAAGAAAGTGCAAATGTGTTTTGACAAATGTTTTGACAAAGGATTTTTAAGGGATTATTACCTTATACCCAGAACATTTAACTAAACTCTTGTTTAGGGGTAAATGTTCGTGTATACCTCAAGACAACCTAAGAGGGATTGAAGAAACCTTTTAAATCATGACTTGAAATTTGAAACGATAATTTTTGCTTTTAAACTAAGAAAACTTTGATTAAAGCATAAACAAAGGTTTTTCGAACATTTACGGATCTTATTAAATATTTTCGATAAATCAACAAAAATCTTGTTAATTAAATTCAAATTTATTTTTGAACATTTTATATAATTGGTCGAACTAAGAAATTTAAAATTTTTACGTTTACGTTTCATAAAAATTGAATATTTAATATTTAATTAGTTGTAATAATTATCAACGCTTTAGACGTCGGATTGAGTAAAACAGATAAAAATGATAGTTGAGAAGAAACTAAAACTTAGAAAATGTGAAGAAAGAAATTTTTAATGAATGGAAATACTGACGCATTATGAAAAAAAAAGATAAAGAACCAATTAGAATGTGTTCCTTAGTAATGACGGTACAAAATAAATTGCCGAGCAATTTAAAAATAACTAATGTTTGTAAAAAGGATAATACAGATAATAAAAGGGGTTCACGGCTAATGTGAACCATTTGAATTGAGAAGCCGATAGCGTTAAATGTTTTAAAGACCACTTGTGATTGTCTAAATATGGAGGATTGTGAGATATAGTTATGTTGGAATCTTGTAAGTATAAGTATTCTATTCCTGTCATTTCTGATTTAATGTATCATTATCAGAAGAAGTTGTACTAATGGCAAATTATGAAGGCATACTCCGCCTCATACATTAGTAAACGTCTAGCTATTACAAAGGTCATCATCTGAATTTGATCCGATTTGGGTCATCGTCGAAAGACTGACCAAATCTGCTAATATCATTCCTGGTAATGATAGATTCTTGATGAAGAAATTGAGTCTTTTGTATTTAAAGGAGTTATGTAAACATGGTGTGCCTGTATCGATCATCTCTATCAAGACCCTCGCTTCGCATCGAATTTCTAGAGATTTGCTCAAAAGTCATTGAGAACGAATCTTGATGAGAGTGTTGTGTACCACCCCAATTGAAGGGACGAGGTAAAGTAACGATACAAAATACTATAAGTGTTGTTTTATGTTTGAATGATTGACCTTTGGTAATAAACTGTATGATCGCTTTCCTTTGGAAAGATTATCATTGATAATTATCGTATTAGGATCGAGATCGAATCTTAAGATTTATATATTAGAGCATCTGTAAGCAGGAGTTGAGATGAAGACATCCGACATACACCCACTGTGAGTTGGACATGTCTTTTAGTTTTAAGGTTTCCTATGATGGCGAACCTAACCTTACAAAATACTCGACCCGCGAGACCTGAAATGATTGTTGAAATTAGGATCTGATTATTGACTGCCAGTAGTGGGCAGGAGGTTATGTGAATATGAAATGTAGACCTTGAAGTGCCAGATGGGTAGCGAAGTTATGCCAAATATTTTAAACATGGAAAAATGAATTGGTGATCTGAAAGATCATGGGATATAAGTCCCCGTTGTATGGGACCATTAAGAAGATGTAAAAGATTGGTTTGAAAGGCATATAAGCTGAATCTACCCTAGGACTTCAAGTGCTGCATGAATTAAGTTTCGTAAATCGAACTTGATAAAATATCTTTCAAGTGAAAATCTGACTATTCCTTAATGAAGTTTAGATCGGCGAAAAGTTGCATTCATCAAAAACCCGTGAACACCATGGATAGAGAAAGTAAGTCAACATTAAGCCTGATCTTATTCCCGTAGTTATATTTGATGAAACTCGCGTATTGTAATGAATTGCACTTGTGAGAAAAGACCGAATGTGGAGGAAATACCCACATGGCTTTAACTCTATAAGAAGCGATTAGTAAGATGATCTTTGAGGACAAAGATCCTGTTTAGGGGTAAATGCTGTGACAATCCGTCAATTTATGGTTGATATTTTATTCTCAATATTTTTTTGAAAATATTATTTTAATATTATAATATGAACTCACTCATTTTTGGGAAGTAATTTGGATTTACGTCTTGAAGTAGCATTGACTACGTCTAAACCGGCGGATTCTACGTTACGTGCTCACGTTTACATACACCGCCTTTGGTGACAGTCCGACATTTCAGAAAATAAATTTATCCGTGAATATTATTTTGGAGTTTTAAATTTGTGTTGGTTCATAAACTCACAAATTTACGAAAAGAGATTAGGACTTACTATTTTAATTTAACGTCCTATACGACTAAACCAGAAACCTTAGGATTACGTATTTACGTTTTCGAACTCCTTTTTTGATGAGACAATTTTTATTAGATTCGTTTTGTGCCGTTGATTCATAATTTATAAAAACATTTTTCGTAAAACGACCCGAGGGTACGCAAATCGAGGAAACTAGAATCGAGGAATACCCGTAAATTAATGGGGATGGAACAAGTACATACTTGTCCCACCCCCACACATGGCTAAACAAAGCTAACAACACCATGTGGTGTCAAGCTTACAAGATAAGCTAAGACACATGTCTTAGTTTACTTGTAAACTAGCAACCAACATCAAAACCACCACCTCAAACCATTTTCATTCATTTCAACACATGCAAACCACTAAACACTCTCCTCCCTCTCTCTAAAATTCGTCTCAAACTCATCCAAAACAACCCCCATTTGATCTTGATTCAACCATAAATCATATGTATAATTTACATATGATGAAAACCCATTGAAGTTATGAAGATTGGAGGTGATCTTACCATGTAAAAAGGAGTTTTCAAGGGAGTTTGGGGCTGATTTCTCAAGCAGTTTTCATGAAGAACAAGGGCTGATTTTTGGAGGAATCTAAAAATACTTGGTGATCCTAGAAGTGGTGTTGATATCTCATAAGATTGGTTACCCAAAACCATGTCTTTTTCATCCAAAAGCTCATCATTTCATCACTTTGGTGGTATAAAGATTGTCCTCCCCATCCTTTTGTTAATTTTGATTATGTAATCATGTATTTTCTTATTAAATGTATATATGTATGATGATATATGATGATAAAAATATTGTGTGGGGATTTGGTGTTGATAATCATGGGTAAAAAGATGAAAAACTATATGTAAAAATGGTTAATCTTGCTTAAATGGTAGGCTGTATAAAAACAGTAACCAACCACATGTTAGACTGATAAAATGGCAAAGTAGAATCAATATACAGTAATTAATATGTCTTGTACACATGTGAGAGTTGGACATGCAATGGAATCAATAGGATGAGTGAGAAATGATCAAAACACGTTTAGAGTACAAATCTGAGTTCACTGTTTTGGACAATTTTTAGAAAATATTTAGAGGCTGATTCAACAGTAGATATAGTAGAGTTAAATGGAGCACATATCATGTAGTTTATGTCATAAAAATTTGAGCTTCTATCCCCATATAGAACTCTAGATATGGCTGTTTTGGTGAACATGAAAGTAAAAATCAGATTTTGGAAATTAAAGTATAATAGTATTATATAAGCATTCAAATAAAAATAGTATAAAATGTGAATTAAAATCCACCAACTCATATAATACATTTATATAAATATGTATAAGGATAAATAAATGGACATTTTATAAAAATTGTAGTTTGATAAGTTTTATAAGTTATAAAACTATAAACATGATTTTTACGACTTTTTCGGCTATTACCGTAAAATTAACGTTTTTGTTAAATAAAACTTAGACGGTTGGACCCGCCCAATGTAAACTTTTATAAACTGATATACTGATATATAAACATATATAACAAGTAAAAACCGATAAAACGCAAACTATATAACATACGGACATTAACGAACTAAGTTAACATTATTGGACTAATAATACAACAAAATGGGCTAAAACACTTATAAACTTATTTATTGGGCTTAACCCATTTGGGCCCAACATATAAAGTGTGATACTGATAATAAAAGTATAATTGGGCTAATATAATATATTGGGCTTTTAATGGGCCTATTGGGCCTAAAACATGTAAATAGGTAAAACTAGTAAACTAGTGTAAAAGTTATCAACACATAACACTAAAATGAGTGAATAAGAATAGATAAACCCACTTGATCATCATATATATATAATCATCATATGTATACATAATTTTTATTTTTATAAAGTCATTGGACAAGAGTCTAAGACGAGTATTATTTATCTAGGTTTCTATGATTGAAGCACGTACCGTACATCCGAATTGCCGACAACCCGCTTTCCCACATCAACGTGAGTTCATAGCCTCGCACTCTTCTAAATGTTTTTATGAAATGTTTTATAAACCCGCGAGGGAGATAACATGTTAGTTTTTATAAAATAGGACACCATTTGTCCCGATTGTTTGTTTATTGATTTGGACCCGAATGATTGTATGACCTGATGAATGATTAAATGACCCGATAGATGAGATAAAATGGATTAATAAAGTTAGGTTATGTCACTAAAAGTCCCATTAGCATGAATTGTGAACTACCGGGATTTGGTAGACGCTTATGCATATAATAGTACTATTTGGGGACGATCACCCCAGTTCGCGCCTTGACGGTTGATCCCCGTCGTGCCACATTGATTGGTAAGCGAATTTATGTATGAGAAGATTTCCATAGCGTGACCTTTGTGACGACACGCTAATATAGATGGGCAAATTGAGTATCGGGTTAGCTACCCGTTGTTGGTTATAGTAAGGTAACAATGTCATGCGGCTTATAATAATCCAGTTAATGAAATACTGCTATACGCACCGAATTACGATGTATTGCCTGACTAGCAATACGGGGTCATACTATTGATATTATGTTCGTGTTTTGGTTTTATATAACCATATTCATATAACGGTTTTTATTTAATCTATACAACGTTATAAAACGTATTGTATGATGTTTTTACAACATTGGCTCGTATAATGATTTTTAAGGCAAATGCCTATATTATGATTTTAGATAAGGATTTGTATAAAAATGACTTTGGCTATTTTATGGCCTATTACAATGATTTGTACGAAATGATTTTTGGTAATAAGTTTATACCAAAGTTATATTGATGGAATTTATTAAACTCTATGAATTCACTCGGCGTTATCGCTGACCTTTTCTTTTAACATGTTTTATCTCAGGTACTTGAAGGTAATTCTCGGGAAGACAACAAGAATTCATGGCCCGCACCTAAACACTTATTTCCATTCAAATGCTTTGTAAAACCTGTATTAAATATAATGACTTGGGACCTATGTAAAATTTGATAATTATGAATGGAAATGCTTTTATTAGTAAACGACGAGATTTTTATGCGTTGTCTATGATGTGAGTAATGTGCTATCCCGTAACACCAACTAGTCTTCCGCTGTATTGAGTTGTATAAATTTGGGGGTGTTACAATCCGCGGGGATGTCAACTACTATAAAATCAACGGGATAGTAGAACTTCCCCACTTTCACGAAAACATCCTCGGCTACTCCACATGCTAAAATTTTAGAATGATCGGCTATCTCGATACACATGTTCGAAGGAGTAAGAGCCGGAAGCGAAAGAGATTTCCAAATGGAAAATGGCATCAAATTAATGCTCGCACCAAGATCAGCCAAGGCGAGGCATTCTTTCATATCTTGCATGTCACAAGGAATGAAAAACTTTCTGGGGTCACCGACTTTTTCCGGTATGCGGTTAAGATAAACCGAAGAACAATTAGCAAGCTTTGAAAGCTTTTCCTTATTGCTCATCATACTTTTAAAAGTGGAAGCGAAACGAGGCATATATAACAACGCGTCGGCTAAACTCACATCAAAATGTACTTGTTGAAACATTTTTATAAAAAGCTCGATTTGTTGTTTGTTACGTTCTTGCAATTTCTCTTTGTTTCGTCGCAAAGGGTAAGGTAAGGGTGGTGTGGGTAGGACATTAGGCAACAGCCTTGGAATCTCAGGTTCCATGATTGGTATTGGTTCAACCATAGGTGTGGTATGAGCGGTACTTCGTGGGCTTGTGATATGCTCCTTTTTGACCATCACCTCGGGCTGTTTCTCGATTTCCTTCTCCGTAGAAGTACTTGGACGAGAGATTGGTTCCTTGAAAGTTTTACCACTACGAGTAGTAATAACCTTCATTTCTCCCTTCGGGTTTGCAATGGTATCACTAGGAAGACCACCCGAGGAAGAGGGTTTACACATGATTGCTTCAAACATTTTTGCCATTCGGTCTTCAAATTTTGATTTCCTTAAATCCGCTATTAACAATTCTTGCTTAATCTCATGTTGTCCTTGTTCCATATTTTGTTGATTTTTTTGAAGACGTTGAACGTTTCCTTCCATTTTATTAGCATGAGTTTTAAGTTCATTAGCAAGTTCGTTTTTAAGTTCGTTTTTCAACTCGGATCTTAAGCTAATCATCTCACGTTGCATGTTATCAAATTTAGCATCATTTGCTTTAGCATAATCCAAAAATTCTCCTTGAAGATTTTTAGTGTGAGCATTTTGAAAACCTTGTGTAGTGTTTTGAAAATCACGGTTTTGGTTTTGATTAGTAACTTGTCCATTCCCACTTTGATAATTCCCTTTGTTGTAGTTACGTCAATTGCCTTGATAATTACCACCTTGATTGTTGTTTCGATAGTTATTAGCATTTTGATTTGGTGGAGCTTGATTTGGGCGGGAACCTTGGCCGTTTTGGTTGTAAGTTCCCGTTGCTACGTAAGCACTCGAAGTGTTACCACCGGCGGTAATGCACTCGGAAAGATCATGAGCTCCACCACAAGACAAACAACTCTTATCAACCGATTTAACCGAAGCGGAATTCAAAGCATCTTGTGCTTTCCAATGAGTCATAAGATTTGAAAACCTATCGAAAAACTGATTTTCCTCATTAGCTTCATCATGTAAGGTATTAATGCTACGAGACGATGACGACGATGACGAACCCATATTGGAAACACTCGGTGTGTTACGAGGGTTGTAAACCTTAGATCTGTTCTCGATAATCTTTAAAGCCTCGTCAGTCGTTTTGCACAAAAAATTACCACCTGCGGCGGCATTCAAATAATCTCGTTCTTGATCATTAAGCCCATTATAAAAAGTATCAACTTGATGCAATTCCGAAAAATCATGGTGTGGACATTCATGTAACATTTCCTTAAATCGTTCCCATGCCATTGAAAAACTCTCATTATTTCGTTCTACAAATCTTGAAATCTCATTTTTCAAATGTGTTGTTTTAGATGGTGGAAAAAATTTGTTCATAAACTTAGAAACGAGATCACCCCATGTCAAAATTGAATTTGGCGGTTCTTTCCCAAGCCAAATTTTAGCGGGTCCATCTAACGAATATGGAAACAACATCATCTTAATGGCGTCATGTGGAACATCCTTAAACTTGCTAGTTGCGGTGAGACGATTAAAATTCCTTATGTGGTAGTGCGGGTTGTCTTTATCATGACCTCTAAACTTATTAGCTTGCAACATAGACATTAAACCAGTCTTAATCTCGAAATTCTCCGCAAGGATAGCGGGAATCACAATGGCCTCTCCAAAACCCTCGGTGGGTGCTTGAAGCAACTCCATCATAGTACGATTAGCCATGACGACTTCTTGTTCTATAATAGGTTCAACAATTGGGGTTTGTTCTTCAATCAACGTCTCATGATTTCCTTGATTTTGACGACATTTACAAGCTCGTTTAGCTTGACTACGAGTTAGCATAAACTTCACATAGAATGGGAGGTGAGGAAAGAAGATTCTTTTTGGGTGTTTTGTGAATTTTCAATTTTTTTTGTTTTTGATTGTTTTTAATTTTTATTTATTTTTTGGATTTTGGTGTATCTTCGTAGAAAACAATCTACCAAATCTCTCCTCGAATCAAACTCTTGATTAAAGAAGCCTCAAAAGAATGAAAACGATCACGTGGAGTGAACGTCTTCGAATGACTTTAGAACTTTGGTGAAAACCAAATTGTTCAAGAGGGTTTAATCACAAAGAAAACCAAGCAAATATATATATGATACGTAATAATACTTTGGGCGGCAAAACCCCCGATTAGCCTTCAATCTCAAAATACTCACAAGCAAGTGGGGAAACGAGGCGGCGCGAAGCACTTAAGAGCCTTTTTCCTTAGGGTATATTTTATAATACCCGCCTTATACCCACCTTATAGCTCATATTTTTAAAAATCGAGCTTCACGAAAGTATTTATCTATTTTTGCCTTTTTCTTTTGTTTGAGATTCGAATACAATAATTAGGAGATCAAATCTCAATTAAGGTTGTGTTTTCACACTTTTGGAGATATTTTGTATTGATTGTGATACTTAATACAATATAGTAATAATAATTTCACAAGAAAAACAAAAAAAAACAAAAAAAACGATAATACGTATTAGTAGATTTCTACTAATACAAATACTATTTATGGTTAATATTAAAAACAACAAGACAAATTAATCACGACACACCTCCCCGGCAGCGGTGCCAAAATGATTGTATTAAATTACAACTCTTGTTTAGGAAAACAAAGAGCGTAAAGTAGGGAAAGTATTAAATACAACGGTTTAGGAAAACCGTTTACAAATGACCCTAATGAAATTCCAAGTTCGTTTCCCAAGGTGGTATATGTGTGTGAATAATTCGTAATTGGTTTGAGATTAATATTGGATAGAAGGGGATGAGAAAATAGAATGACGAAGACGTGAAATTAATTACTACTACGACTAAACGTAAAACCGTAAAAAGTACAAAAATAAAAATTAATTCTAAAAGTTCCAAAAAAATTACCAAAAATCAAATTAAATAAACTAAGAGTTTACCAATGATCAAAACTTTTTCAAACCTTTTAATTAATTAAATATTAATTTTTAAATGCTAATTAAAGCCCTAAAAATCAAATTACTTTTCAAAAAGCCCAAATAAAGATTTTTCAATTCGTAAACCTCTAAAATGACCTAAAAAGATTAAAAACTATTTTTAGAAATTCTTTAAACTAAGAAAAACTATTTAAAATGATTTAATATCTATTAAAACTAAAAATAATTATAAAAATTAATCTAAATATGATAAAATTAATCTAAGAGTTGTAAAAATCCTATTTTAATGTATTAAATAAAAATATAAAAAGTGCAAAAATGTGAAATTTGAAAAATAATAATAAAATAATACTAAATTAATATTAAAAATCCAAAAATTATAAAAAATTCTAAAAACTTGTAAACTAGTTTATTTTAACCTAAATAATCAGAAAATGAAAGTGAAATTACCAAAATACCCCTAATGGGCCCCCAAATGGGCTAAAACCAAAAACAGTCAACTTAAATGGGCTATTGGGCTCAAAAAGTCAAACTAGGCCCAAATGACCTAAAAAAGCCCTATCTGACTCAAAATTTAATTCTAAGCACAAAAGTCTGAAGGCCCAAAAGTTGATTCTGAGCTTATCACAGCTTAAATAACAAACAGCTTATTCATATTGGGCCAATAAGCCCATTAAGCAATAAGCCAATGCCATAAGCTCTGCTTAAACACACAACCTTCTTTTGAGATGCATAAGAGATCTGTAAAAAGAAATTTTGAAAAAGCTCACTCAATAAGCCAAAAATAAGCAATGAACAATTCCACAAAACGACAAAATAGTCGGGATAGAGTTATAGGCTGTTTCAGAAGCTCTGGTTTGTTGCAAAAGTTCACAAATAGCTTAACTAAGACTAATCAACAAAGAAAATCCCAATAAGCCAAGTACAATAAGCTGTGTGAACCAATAAGCACTCTTTTAAAATAAGAAAACTTAATTTCCTAGTGAAAAGCTCTTATTAAGTTCTGATTTCTTCTAGTATAACTTATAAGGTGAGATAAATGATGAAAAGTACAATAACTAAGTTGTGGAACATTTCAATAAGCTAAAATAACTGATAAGCACTTTTTGCCTTGGTCAACGAAAGTCAACTCACTCCAAAAATCACCAAACTTGCAGAACTTGGATATGAGATGTGAATAAGCTTATTTGAAGCTGTTTTGGATCAAGTCTAGAGGTCTAGACAAATGAACCTAGCAAAACAGTTGTCTTACTAAGCTTGTTTTTGGCAGATTAAGCACTATAAGCCAGTGGGCTTATAATCTTGTGAAATAAGCAGCAAACAAAAGACACACACCAAGTATTGTACAAGGAACCAGTTAAAAGCATAAAACAACAAAAATCAATCCAAGTGCATCAAAATCACATAGCATGCATTTGCTGATCTATTTGACCACAAGCTGAAATTCAATAAGCTATAAACTACTCAATAAGCAACCAAACTTTAAAACCAGATAATGCAGACTTGTACAACCAACAAATCTATAAGCAAACCAAGTTTCACACCTTAGTTCAAACAAACAAACAAATTAAACCTACTGATGTGTTTGACTAAAAAATGTGTACAAAAACTAGCAACCTATGATTTTTAGTTATACTATGTTTTAGGCTTATCCAACACTTGAAACAACTTTCATACCAGCAAACAAACAGTTATAAACCTAAAGGAGCCAAACTCCAAGGCCCTAAGGCCTTTGAACCAGCAGACACAAACACCCCTTAATCAATCCAATAACACTCAAAACTGATTTTAACCCCTATAATCAACAAGATCTAGATGATAACAGGTCTATTATAACCTATGAAACAGATAAGAACCAAATAAACAGCAATCTAACCAACCAATCAACAAATCACATATTTATCAAATATTTGACAAAAATATAAAAAGGGATATAGAAAGCAAACCTCCAAGACTTACAATCCAAGCCTTGGATTGTTTGAGCTTAGGTGCTAGCTAAACAAGCACCATCTTCCAATATTGTACCGGAAAAATCACAAGAACAGAAACAAGCAAAAATAACCAATGATTTTTATACTTTTTTCACAAACACTTCACCCAAATCCTTTTGAAAACTTTTCCAAAATGAACTTGTAAAGAGATAATCAATGGAACTCAGACTGGCTATGCTTTAACACCAACTTTTAACAATTAAAAAGGAATTATATTTTTCATAAAAAAACCAACTTTTATTTGACTAAAAAGGAATTACAAAGAGTAATAACAAGCCTGGAACAAGGGACTTTCACAAGTTGAGGTCTCCTTTTATAGGCAAATGCTTACAAACACTATTCATAAACCCTAGCAACTGAATTTCCTAAACTAGACTTGCAGAATCTTCTAGGCTTGTTGCCAGCTTGATTTGGTGAATCAAGGACGTTCATTGGGTGCTTAGTGACCAAGGAATAACTTAATACCATTGATTTTGCCATGTCATATTTCTCTGCCATGTGTCGTCATGTGAGAGGTGCTTGTGGTATCTTTCTGGTAGTGGAGTTTAAGGTAATTGTTGTGGGATGTGATTGAGGTGATGTGAATCACACGTGTGTATAGCTAATTCAATTTTCCCCTTTGTTTTCTTTGTTTTTAAACCTGGGTAAAAAGGGTGTTCTTGGCTGGTAAAATCTCTACAGTAAATGTTACCCGCTTATTTAGGAATTTGAACTTTGGACTTGGCAGTTTTGGTCCTTTGTTTTTGGGAAAAAGTGAATAGCAAGTTGTTTCAGCCTTTAAAACATATTCCTTTGTTAAATAAGTTTCAAAATTCATACATTGGCCACCAAACTTTATGATAAGGGTTTCAAGGGTTGTTTTTGCCATTTTTGAATATTTGAAGGACTGATCTTGGACATTCTTGATCTTCAAAGGTCTTCATTGTATCTTTGACTTCATGAGGGACCATAATTGACAATTTAGAATTGTTGAGGGACTAAACTTGTCATTTCTTCAAAGTTGAAGGACCATTTTGTAATTTTGACAAACTTATGGGACCAAACTTGTAATTATGAATATACAAGGATTTTAAGTGTCATTTCTTCCTATTTTGAGGATCAATCTTGTACATCTTCAAGTCTTCAAGGATTTATCTTGGATAATTCATGAACTAGGGCCCGGTTCTTTGTACGGCTTCGTTTCTCGTGTCCGTTTTTCCTTGTTTCTTGTGATCTTTTGTCTTTTTCACGATATCCATACCTAAAACACACAAGTAAACAAATACAAGCATATATATGGTATTTTTTGACATTTTTATGCATTTAAAGCCCAAAAAGAACGATGAGATAATGTACAAATACCATCTCATCATGGATATACCCTTTGGAGGGTACCCTGAAATTCTTAGGGATGTTCCAGAATTTGACGCGAGTCATGTGTCTTGACTCGTGCCTTGGAAATATAAGCTTGACTGGTGTCTTGACATGTGTTTTCAGAAAATATACGTCAGACATGTGTCTTGACTGATGTCTTGACATATGTCTCGAGATGCGAAACA
The DNA here is from genome assembly GCA_025667525.1 of Glebionis coronaria. Taxonomy (NCBI): domain Eukaryota; kingdom Viridiplantae; phylum Streptophyta; class Magnoliopsida; order Asterales; family Asteraceae; genus Glebionis; species Glebionis coronaria. The sequence continues at coordinate 409,369 of JANFOE010000423.1, forward strand.
AATAGAACTACAACTATTAAGTTATTATGCCAAGATTGGCGGATCTGTTGGACTACTGATCCTTTGTATTTCTGATCACGTCCGCGGCCGGAGCCTCGGTTGCGATTTCTAGGATACCTGCTGTCATAGTAGTGGCTACTATCGTCCTGTCTGTCAGTTCCATGACGGTCATTCTCATGACTGTGATTCATGTAACTATTCAGCTGAGTGGCCGGCTGCTACCGGTTCTCCACTCATAGGACTGAAACGACAACTGAATGACGTGTGACATGTAACTAAGAATTTGGGACAATGATTAGTGGAAATCGTCTGGTGGTGAAGCATCTTCTCGTTCGATCGCTTTGATCTAAGGCCTTTGTCTTCGTCGTGTACGATCTCTAACTTGTGAACAACATCAGCATCTTGTAGCGTCTCCAAACATCAGCAACATCAACCTTAGTAACATCTCCAAGCTATGAGCGGCATCAATAATTTGTAGAACATCAACAAATGGAATACGCATGAGATGATTTAGAATCGACTAGTGAATACTCATGGAGTATTGTAAGTGAAATACACAAGGATTATGGTACGTGTAATACACATGAAATACTGTACGTGGAGTACACATAGAATGCACATGAAATTATCGATATGGATCGATCTTTTGACATGATTTTACATGGTTTGAAGAGCAAACTGGGCTGATCATCATGATAGCCTAGTAATATTAGCATAGACATCATTCTGGTTGCATAGAGAAACGTTAAAGTGTGTTTACAAAAAATTCAACGATGATTTGCCTTAAAGCATGATCAATGAAAACCAACCATGACTATCATGAAATCAGGATTCAATGAAATCCAAAAATGTCTTACATGAAAGCATAAATAACAAAAGAGACATAAGACATAATCACGTGAAAACGAAGTCATCATGAAGAAACAGGAAAACAACCTAACATGAATGAGTGTATAACATAATCAGCATGAAACTAAAGTTAACCATGACAGTATGAAAACATACTTGACATAAAACATAGTAACTTACGAGGAGTCATGAAAAAAAATTATACGAATAAATCACAAGAAAATTTTTATGCATAAAAACAGTGCACGAATACATGATGCAGTTTATAAAAACCTTTATATGCGCGAGGGGACGCCTAAGGGTCGGTCCCAAAACAAAAGACATGGCGAGGGGACGCCTATGGGTCGGTCCCAAAGGTAGATGTTTCGATAAAAGCACATGCGGCTAAATAGGGCCAGTCCTGTACCAATCATTACTTAGTCAAAATTCTTGCAACAATGATACATTAAACATAAATAACTAAAAATCATCTCTCAAAACTTATCAGAAAAAAAAATTATGTGACTAATTATGAACTACTGGGGTTCAGTTCACATTAGTCACAGTTCACAAGGAACATCGTGCATGAAACAATGACATGTAACTAAGTATGGATGACGGTTGTTCAGTCCATATTAGTAAAAGCAATACTAATGAAAACATCATGGTTAAAACAACAAGGTGCTGACAAAATCATGTTAAAACAAAAAGGTACTGAAACATAAATACATGGAGTAACGAGCGTTGGCTTAGGAAGCTCCTGATGACTACCCACTAGTAACAAGTCAAGTTTTAGAGCCTACAGGTCGAAGCCTTGGCTTTGATACCATAATTGTAACACTCAACTTTGATAAATAGAATGTCACGCATGATTATGGCGTGTCATCAAAGCATGCAAGGTAATATGTAGTAAAACATACATGACCATAGGGAAAACCGGAATCAAACATCGGTTCCCAAACATAAGCCCAAAACATATATAAAGTAAATGAAAAGAACAAAGACCACACAAGCATAAATATATGAAGGCAAAAGGATAAATAAGTCTATGGCAGCTTCCGTCCTATGCACGTCCTCCAAATTCTCGAGTCTGTCCTTGGGTACCTACCGTTTTGGGACATGGAAAGGAAAGTAACGGCTGAGCAAAACGCTCAGTGCACGGATATAGACATAGCATGAACGACTGAAACATAATAAAGACTTAATAGCAGCAGAAATGTATAAGTCCTGGAAAACCTGGAACATGTTCATAAAACTGGTTTTATAGTTTGAAAAGCCTTATGTTTATCTTGTAAAAATTGTTTAACATGTTTACTATTAGCCAATATAGGTCATGAATTATCAACGTGCATGAATACTTGGAGGGGTGACCTCATCATGCAAATTAGAGGGGCTTCCTCTAATTTAATATACTGGTTTGGGTAGGAGGGATTAGCTCCTTGTGAAGGATGCAAGGCACACACCACATTCACCTGAATAATCTGCTGAAAACATGTAAACTAGGATGCACCCATACGCCCCACTTGATAATAATAATATGGCCAAAAACTAAAAGGGACGCCACGAGTTATCACTCCGCTGTGGTGAAGTCATAACACTTGTGCCTCCAGTGTTATGGTTATGGTACCTCCATAACTAGGTGAAACTGGTCATGCATGTATATGGCTTTAGTTATTCTAATTAAACATAAGCAATTCATAAACATATAAAACATATACTGGGGAAAACAGTTGGCTGCATACGGGAAATCCTAATAAGGAAGAATGTCCATACTGAAAGGACAGAGAATCCGTACCTTGTGTCTAGTGAACAAAGAAGACGAACGGAAGAGAGTGCTACTTCGGTATCACTAATGCTACATAAATACATACGTGTATAAGTATCTTGATTACTGAGTACGTAACTGGTTTTATATCACGTCTTAGCTTGTTTTATAAGTTCATGTCATGTTTTACTGATTTAAGCTTTGTACTGAGTTTATCATGTATTATGTCTATTCTGTTTAAGTATTTCTTGTATTCCATTTATTATTATACTTGTTGTGTAATAATAAGTAACTTTCTAATAATAGAAGGTTTCTTAAAATAGAAAGTTTCCAAAAATAGAAAGTTTCCAAAAATAGAAAGTTTCCAAATATAGAATGTTTCCAAAAATAGAAAGTTTCCAAAAATAGATTTACTAAAGTAGATAAGCTTGTAAAAATAGAAAGTTTCCATAAATAAATTTACTGCTTAAATAGATAAGTTTCTAAAAATAGAAAGTTTCCATAAATAGATTAGCTGCCTTAAATATATAGATTTCTAAAAATAGAAAGTTTCCATAAATAGAAATAAGTTGGATTATTAAGCTAATTATATAAGTGTAAGTGTTTACTGATTATTATACTAAGTCATGTAATTAAATAGTATAGTTTATTAATTATTTCATGTGAATTAAATAAACTATAGATTAAAGTATTTAATTAAATATAACATGGTTTAATTAAATAAAGGTAAAAATACTTAGGTTAAAACATGTATTTATCTATTAATAATATAACTTAAGTCATGTAAACTAATTAATTATAAGTCATGATTTTAATAATTAATTAATTATATAGTCTAATTAAATAGAAATTACTTAGGTTAAAATTCATGTATTAATAATAAAATGAATAAGCTAAGTCATGTATAAATTAAATTAATCATGTACATGTTTTAATTAGTCTAATTTAAGTCTTGTACAAAAAAATAAACTTGTAAATATAATTAACCTTGTAAAAAGTAACCCATGAACCGAACCGTGTTTTAAATCTAACATGTGTGAACCGGACCGGTTTAAACCCGTGAACCGGCAACCAAACGCTCCTTTGGTCAAAACCTAGCCGCCGGCTAGCCAAAAGTTCCCACCCGCTAGCCGGTGGTTACCCTTGCTGTCGCGGCATGGGTTCCCCCTGCTTTCCATATTTAGCCACCGGCATAAGCCGGTGGTGGTTTTTGTTTTATCCGAGACCCACCAAAGCAAAATATACCCCGACCGAGGTCGGGGATTCCCTTGGTTCCTGCTGCCGTGACACAAGACCACAACACCGAGACCTTGAGGTCTCGGTGGTGCGAATCCAAAAACAAACCGAGCCCCCTTGGGGCTCAGTTCATGCGTCAGCCAACAAACAAACACCCCTTGAACCCTTAATTAATTTACCCCATGATTAATTAACATGTGTTTTCTTGTTTTTAATTTGTTATTAAAAACATTCATGATTTCATGTGATTTATAAATAAAAAACATATAAAGAAAAGAGGTTTAGGGTTTATACCTGTTGTCCCATATATTTAGATGATATAACACGAATTTAAGAAAGAAAATAGATGAAGAAGATGAATTCTAGAGAGAGAAAGTAGAGAGAAGAGATGATTAACTTGGTGAATATTAGATTAGAATAATGAGAGTACTAATGACCATCCACCCTTCCTAACATGATAGGAAGGGCTTTATATAGCCAGGTTTACATGTAACCATAATGGGCTATATTGTTTGGACCGGGCTTGTCTTTTGGGCTTTAAGTAGCTTAAATTCAAGCCCGTGAACCACGACTATTTAACTAACTATTACAACGTTCTAATAAATATTACAATAGAAACCTATGACCGAACATTCTTGTTTGACTCATTATTTTGAGGCTAACAATCTCCCCCAATGTGAGGTCATTCGTCTTTGATACTTGGATTCCAATGGAGATTTATGAATTTCGTCATAAATGAGTCTTGAACGTGTGATAGCAGTGTTGTTCCTTCATGCTGTGATCTTTGAGCCTTTGTCGTTGTCTTTTGACTTTGTCTTTTATCTTGAGATCTTCAAATTATCCTTGACTTCTCTTTGCCATCTTGCGATCTTGTGTCTTTATCCACATGCTCACACTATTAATTGTTGAATAAGTCTTTGGACATGAATATGTGGTTTTGAATGACTTTGCTGAGTACACCGTGGCGCCACCTTCTCGAGACAAAACATAGACACGGACTGAATGGCTTTGACATTCGTCATAAATCTGTAGCGTTTTACCCCCGGTCGGTGAAGACCGTTATACGATATTAAATACCGTACCTGTGATTAGGTGGATTCAATTAAGAATCTCCTTGACAGGGTTTCGCGGCTGTACTAGCCGTTCTCTTTACTCGACCGTCTCAAAACAAGATTGTGAATATAAAGAGTGAATCAATTGGATAAATATTCGCTTGATTAAAGTCGTCAATTCAAATTCCTAGAACAAGTTTGATTCATTAAGAATCTTACCATTGTTGCTTTCCAGTTGACACAAGTTTGATTTATAAGAATCTCACAAGTCACGTACCATAGCGCTGTTTGATGTTGAAGCTAGAAGGATTTCCATTCGTCACTGTGAATATTAAAGAATATCACCCTGAATGTTCTGGCAAGACCATAAAGATACTGCGTAGAAACCTGAAACGAGTTTGAATCAATTCAGAATCAAACCACTGTTGCTTTTCAGTTTTACACATGTTCAAATCATAAAGAATCTTGCATATGACCTACAGTAGTGCTGTTTGTCGTTAACACTGGAAGGATTTCCACTCATAATTGTGAATACTAAGTAGTATCACTCTGAGTGTTCTAGCAATATCACAAGGATATAGCGTAGGACTCTCTTGATCTTCATCCGTGTGTCCTAACGAGATTTGATTGATCTCTTGGCTCTAGACTCGATTTGTGCACTTTTAGTGGTCGGAGGCTGGAGCAGATTCCACCTATTCAATATAAACTATCTCGGAGTGAGAAAGTCAATAGAAGTCGTTTTGATCTCCGTGACAATAAAACAAACTTCTTTTGAGAGAAGCCTGAGTAGCTAGGAAAGGGTTGTACTTCACATCACTGGGTCCATGATGATTTGTCTTCATGATGTGTTGACCCGGTTTCTGCCTAAGTTGTATGGAGGGCTTCTTTCTATAGACCCTTTATCCTTACATTTCTTTTTCATTCTTCAACCCCTTCAATGCTTACCAAGACATCATTAATAACACCTTGTTGTGATTGTTCCAGTGTTATTATCAGTACTTAGTCGGCATTCAGCTTCGTTCACATTCTACTCCATCTTTCATAAGGACTTCTAATAATCTATTAGATTCTCCCTGGGAAGATCCCTCGGGTTCTGGTTGGATCATAGGACTTAAACCTAACCACCCTTTTGACACCAATAACGTCGTGAATTAAAGATGTTGTGGGTATTTGATCGTAACCATGAGTGCTTGAGTCTTTAGATCACATTTTAATCACATTTTCTCCCCTATCTCTAATATATAAAATCTTTTGATATTAGAGATACCAAATTTGATTAAAATATATTTTGAAAAATAGTCTTGAAAATCTCCAGGAGAAAGATGTGTTAATCTTTTGCATGAAGTTAAAATGCTCCCCCTCAAAAATTGATCCAATGGAATTGTCATTATGAGGATTTGATCCACATTAAACTTTTGAGGATAGGAGTTGTTGAACACACAATTCTTGAAAGATTTTGAATAATCATTGAAAAATTCTTGAAAAAAATGTGTTCAACGCTTTTTGAAAATCCTATTTCTTTTTGGCGAAGAGGTTTTTCTAAAGCATAAACTTGAGTTCATAGACTTTGTGAAAATGTGTTCAACTTCTTTTGCTAAGGGTAAGAGCACGAAATCGTACACTCCCCCGTGAATATAGTTCCGGCTTGTAAGCTGAAAGTGATTACAAGCCATTGTGTTGAGCTTAAAACGTGGAATGTTTTGTGACAAGCTCAACCCAAGATAGATTGCTCTACCCGTTGTGGAAATTGTCCAAAATAGACAATTTCCTTTAAAAAAGATAGAAATTACATGTTTTGAAAAATATTTACAACTTTCATTCGAGCTCTATGTACACACTCGTGTCGTTATTGAGCGACATTTCTAGGTACGTCCATATTATCGATACTGAAAGACATGTCGAGAAGAATATTTTTGGATTATAAAAGATTTTTTAATTTTGTATTTTTCTTTTTCAGGAATATTTACAAATAGATGTTCGATCTTCTTTGCCAGAATCTCCAGTTCTGCTGGAGTCAAACATATCATACCAATTTGCCTAACAAGATACGCAAACCTTTCTTTCAAAAGAGCTTTTGTAAACAAGTCAGCTAATTGGTAATCAGTTCCAACAAAGTATAATTCAACAATACGCTTTTCAACTTGTTCCTTAATGAAGTGATATCTGACATCAATGTGCTTCGTGCGGGAATGCTGTACCGGATTGCAGGAGATGGCTATGGCCGACTTTGAGTCAGGGTACATAGGTACTTTATCAAAGTGGAAGCCATAATCTGTGAGTTGTGTTCTCATCTAAAGAACTTGAGCACAACACGCAGATAGAGACACATACTCCACTTCGGCTGATGACAATGATGTGTAATCCTGCTTCTTGGAAGACCATCCCACAAGCTTATCTTGTCCTAGAAATTGTGCACCACCAGAAGTACTTTTATGTGTATCAAGACACCCTGCATGATCAGAATCTGAATAGGCTGTTAGAAAGAAACCGGTTTCCCTCGGATACCAGAGTCCCATGTGAATGGTATTCTTAAGGTACCGAAAGATCCGTTTAACCTCCTTGAGGTGCTTTTCAGTGGGTCGTGCTTGATATCGTGCACACTAGCATGTAGCATGATGTATATCAGGTCTACTTGCTGTCAAATACACGAGGGACCCGATCATGAAATGATATCTCATTTGATCTATGGGTAATCCCTCCAAATCAGGATCTAGGGATGTGGTTGATAATGGTGTCCCAACGGGGTCACATGATGTCATACCATGCTTTGTGATTATCTCTTGACAATACTTAGCTTGGTTAATGAAGATACCACTTGGGGATTGGTGAACTTGAATTCCTAGAAAGAATTTTAGTTCGCCCATCATAGACATTTCAAATCTGATGTGCATTACTTTTTCAAACCATTTTGAAAGTTTTGGGTTTGTAGAAACAAAAATAATGTCATCAACATAAATTTGCACAAGCAAAATGTCATCCCCGTATTTATAAGTGAACAAAGTTAGATCAATGCAACCTTTGAAGAAACCTTTGGAGACCAGAAATTTTGAGAGCTCGTCGTACCACGCCCTTAGAGCTTGCTTGAGTCCATAAAGTGCTTTGTGGAGACGATACACCTTTTCAGGATAATGAGGATTGACGAATCCTTCCGGCTGCGTGACATAGACTTCTTCCTTTAAAGGACCGTTAAGAAACGCCGTTTTTACGTCCATTTGATATACAATGAATCCCTTATGTGCATCATAAGCAAGAAAAATCCTGACAGCTTCCATTCGAGCTACTGGTACAAATGATTCTTCAAAATCAATACCCTCTTTCTATCCATACCCTTTAGCCACTAGCCTAGATTTATTCTTGATGATTGTGTTCTCTTCATCCATCTTGTTTTTCTAGATCCATCGAAGATTTAATGGTATTACATCGTATGGTCTGTCAACAAGTTCCCAGACTTTAAGTCTTTCAAATTGTTGAAGTTCATCCGTCATTAATTCAATCCAAGCGTGATCAGACATGGCTTCTTTGATGTTTTTCGGTTCAGCTGAACTCACGGCGAGTGCGAAAATACAGACATCGCCATCAGTGTGAAGCTGTCATCTTGTACGAACAAGATGTGAAGGGTTTCCAATTGCATGAACCAAAGGATGATCTCGGGTCCAATGATGTGTTGAAGGATGTCGATGGTAGAACGTGTGCATATTTGACGGATCAACATGGCGAGTAGAAGACTCTCCAGTTTCGTATACCGGTGTACCGAATGGGTTGATAAATTCGTCTTCGTCAGATAATGCATTATCTGCTTGATTTGTGTTCTCTGGAGCAAAGACAGTAGTTGTGGATGTTGTAAGATCTATTGTTGAAGTGATATTCTGAGGAGCTAAATATGCAGCAACCGGTGTTGAAGTAGATGAAGTTGTATCCTTTTGTTGACGATGATCGGTATCATCATTCTTATCATGAGTGACAGCGGAAGACTTCGATACAACTTGTTTCTCCCCCGTGAAATATTCATCATACATTGGTCCATATAATATTTCCAACTCTTCAATTGTCGTGTCGACTGTCATATCAGCTCTAGGAACATTTTTTGGAACCAACGTTGAACTTGACGGTTCATTGTTGTGGTCTTGAGTTCTGAGTTCCGTGCGGTTGTGGGAAGTCATTTGTCTTTTTGGATCGAGACTTAAACTGTTTTGTTCAAGTGTCATTTCTTGTAATTCATCAAATCGAATGTGAATAGGCTCGATAATAAATTTTGTTTTCTTGTTGTATACTCTATATCCCTTAGACTGAGTTGCATATCCCACAAGAATACATGCATCACCTTTCTCTTTCATCTTATCTAAATTTTCACCATCTCGAATAATGTAACACGTACATCCAAAGACATGAAGGTCTTTGAGTGAAGGTTTTCGATCATGAATTATGTGATATGGTGTCTTTTCGTTTCTTGGGATAATTAAGGAACGGTTTGGCGTGTAGCATGCGGTTGACACGGCTTCGGCCAAAAAGTATAGTGGAAGTTTTGAAGCGTTTCATGTTCAATTCCTTCGGCTTCAAAATAGTTTCTCAGATTTGAATTCAAAACTCTGTACCTCTGTTATTATGAACCACTTTAACTTGAGCATGAAGACCATGTTGTATCAGTTTAAGAAAGCTGATGAGAACTTTGGGTGTTTCATCCTTGGATCTCAAGAAATGAGTCCATGTGTACCTTGAGTAATCATCGACAATTACCAGAATATATTTCATTCCATTGATACTCTGAACACGCATGGGACCACACAGATCCATGTGAAGAAGATCTAATCTGTTGATCCCAAACTTAGATCGATTAGCTTTGTGTATACGAGATTAGATCAAGTATAACACGTAGAGAAACCTTTGCTTATGAATAAAGTAACAAAGTGTTATGCGGAATTAACACTTGATCTAAAACACAATGATGTTAAACAAACTTTCACTTGTATTAGAATAATCTTGTTGATTACAATGAAAGGTTTAACTTGCGAATACTATGAAAACTGATATTAAACATTAACCTAAAAGATCTTCTTTTATAGAACAAGAAGTCTTGTACAATAAGCTACGAATCAATTATTCTAGGTAAAGATAAACATAGAAAATACATTGTCGTTTCTATCCTTACTAGAAGTAATCTAGAATATAATATACGTGTAGCTCACATCTTCCATCAGTGCTTGTCTTCAATCTGTCAACGCTTGACTTTATCTTGTCAACGCTTATGCTGTCAGCGCTCACTTTGCTCTTGTCAACGCTTGAGTTGTTCTTGTCAGCGTTCAAGTGTTCTGGCCTAAATTTATTCCCAACAATCCTCCCCTAAACTTGATATCCACTCTTATGATCAAGTTTCTGAATAAACATTAAGAACTTGGAGGAGTCTGACAAACCTTATCATATTGGTAATAAATAAATCTGATCAAATTCTTTGCCACGTCACTTGTGTAGTCTATCTCCAACTGGGTGTCCTTCATCTTCTCCAAAACAGCCTTGGATATGAAATACTGAGCATCTACAAGAAAATACTCAGCAAACTTTGTAGAACTCAAATGTTATACACCTGCAGCTGAATATAACCTCCATTGAAGACCACTGAGGTCATCTTCAAGATCCTTCCATATTTCAGGATCCTCTTCTTTTGTCCCACACATTCTTTTGAATGTGGTCCAAAGTTTTATTCCATTAGCTGAAGTTGGTGCTTCAGCCTCATACTTGGTTTCTAGCAACCTCCAAAGGTCTACCAAGTCTTCTCTGTCACAACTTGCAAATAAAGATATGAGATTGGTAAAAGTGTGTACCTCCTTGCCAAATCTTCCAATTTTCCAGAATCCACATTCATCTTCCTCATAACTTACAATTGGATTCCTGGAATCTAGTGGTAACACATGCACCATATCTGAAGCTTCTAATGGGGAGAGCTTAAGGCTCTTTCTAATGATTGCTTCACTTGGATACAGTTGAGACATATCTTTTTGAAACTCAAGAACAAATCCCTTCTTCACTGGTCTAGGGACTATCATAGCTTTCTTGATTGCCATCTCTTCTGCAAGTTGCTCCTTTCTTTCATCTGAAAGAAGTCTGAAAGTGTTCTCTTCCTGCACTTTCACCCAAATAGGATAAGCCCTATGTTCCAACTCATCAAATGTCAAAGCCTTCAGCTTCTGATGTGTCCATCCAACTCCATGACATTTGAGCAACATAAAATAGAGCTTCCTTCTATCCCTTTTCAATTCAGAGAGAATGTTGCTTGCCCTGTACTTCAACATCACCTTACAATCCTGCTGAACTCTAAGAAGAATTTCCAAACCCCATATCTGATCTGAAATGGTCAAGTCTGGATTATCCATGCAGCTTTCTTCCCAAGAATTGTACATCTGAACTACCTCTGGCATATCAAAATCAATTTGCAACTTCAAATCTCTCAGCCTTTCCTTAGCAAGCTCATCACCATACTCAAGTCTTTCTGGTTCAACAATCATCACACTTGAGTCTGAGCTAGCTCCATCACTTTCTTCTTCAGAAGTCACAACAAATGGTGACTTTTCCTTCTCACCTTGTTCCATCATTTGCTCAGCCAGTCTTCTATCAAATTCAATCTGAGCTGCATGCTTTGGAACAACTTCTTCTACCAACTTACCCTTACCCTTATCTGTTGGTTCAATTGTTGGTAGGGTAGATGATAATACCTGAGTAGGAACATCTTTGATGATAGATGATGACTGGAATACATCACCTCCTTCAGCAGATCTGTCAACGCCCAAATTTCCTCTATCAGCGCCCAAAATATTTCTGTCAGCGTCCAAACTTGCCTTGTCAACGCCCAAATATTTTCCCTCAGCGCCTTGTGTAACCTCCCTCAACATATCTGTAAATGATAAATTTAAATTTGTTGGAGAGATTAAGGACGTATCAAAACCTTTTTGTTCCTTCAATGTAGTAAGAGCTTCAGCAATATCCAATGATTGACCATCTTGACTGCTCTTATCACTCAGATTTCTTGCTTCCTCCCCTTTGGAAGACTCCTCCATACCTCCCCTTGAATGAGCACTCTCCAAAACAACAATCCTCTCCCTCAAATCTTTGAGTTCAAGTCCTTGGTTACTGACAATTTGTACCAAGTCTGCATTTTGCTTTTGCAAGCTAATGCAGACAGCCGTCAATTCTAAAAGCGTCATTGGTTCCAGTCTGCCCTCTTCCAAAATGGGAATTTGACCTCCCAAGTCAGGTTCATTGGGCATGGATGAGGACTTAAGTATGGTGGGACTGTCTTGGCCAGCTTCTAAGCCAGAACCAATAGTCCCAGCCTCACCCAGGTCACCAGCCACACTTGTGGTGGTGGTTCTCTCTGCTTCATGGCTAGGACCACCAGAGGAGAACACTCCAGCAGTCCTTTGGCGTTTAATCAACCTATATTCTGGTGGTGTGGAAGATGGTGTAGAAGATGGTGTAGATGTAGGTTGGTTAAGGGGTGTTTGGGTTTGTGATGGTTGGGTGTCAGTGGTGAAAATAGGCATATCAACGCCCACATTAGATGTGTCAGTGTCAAAGGGATTTTGGTCTATTTGCATTTGGTCAGGTGAGGGTAAAGGTTCAGGGATAGGTTCAAGTTGTGGTTGAGGGTCAATATGAGGTTGGGGGTCTGGTTGGGGTTGTGCTGCTACAATAACAGCAAGCATGGCTGGGGTTAAGGGTAGGTCTCTATGAGGTGGTGAATTCATCTTGGTAAAAATAGCCTTCTTTTGTTCAGGGATCTTATAAAAGTCATTGTGATCCCTTGAACAATATCTTTGAGCATCAAAAACCATTTGCAGAAAACGGGGATAAGCTAAAGTCATTTTTGTCCCCTTGTTTTTACACATTCCTTCAAAAATCATTTTAGACCAATTATAATTTTGCCCTGTTGCAATACACACAATAGCAGATGCAATGGATCTATTGATCTCATTGTGTGCAGTACATTTGGGACTCAAACATTGAAGGAGAATGTGAATTAGGTACTTCCAGGCTGGGGGAAATTCCTGCTTATGGTACTTATTAAGAGTACCTTCATCAGGAATAGGGTATCCCAAAGCCCTAAGCCCTTGTTCTATTTCAGATATGGGAAGCATGGTTATACCATCAGCATCATTAAGATGCAAGGCCTGGCGTACCAAGGCCTCAGTAACCACCCAAGGTCTCCCATGTACAATAGAATTCAATGTTGTCACTCCATTAACTGTTGAGGAACTAACAGTGTTCCAAAACTGTTTAATGTGTGTGACTGGTATGAGTGGTGCATGAGAAAGAGCATACCTTAATGGGGATGCATTCAAATACTCCACCATCTGAGTGTATTGAGGGAACAAAGTATTATCAGCAACAAGATAAGCAATCATGTTGTGTTGAGACTTGAACCCCAAATCCAATTCTGCTGAGTTAAATCTTGGTGCCATTGATGAAAGCTGTTAAGTTGATGTATAAAAGATGAAGGTTGATAAGAGAAAAATGTTAGACAAGAATTATAGATACCCTGTTTAAAATAGGAGCCAAATTTATAGGAGTGGATGAATGCACGTGATTGGCCCAAAAATAGGCAAAGATTTTCAAAAATCAATCATGAAAATATTGAAAAAGTTTATAAGTTATCCCATGCATTTAATGAAAGTAACAACTCCTAAAATTACGGCTTGAAAATATGTCAAAAAGTTACAACTGGGTAGGTCCCATTGTTTGTCAACGGTCAAATATAACCCATCAACGCCCAACGGCTATAATATTGTCAACGTTCGCCTAAAGCCATGTCAGCGTCCATTTTGGTCACAACAACGCTTGGAAAAATCTTGTCAGCGTCCAAAAATAAAATTGTTTTAAAAAGTGAAAAATGACCTTAACAAGTAACTTATCCTAGAGAAGATAACCAATAGCTGATAATTATCATAGGGCGGCAAGCACTGTCCAGTTATGCACACTTGCATAAGCAAGATAGACATAACAGTCCTCTAGTGTCCCTTGCTAACCAAAATTCTTAACAACCAAGTTACCTCATAAAATCCTTGTTACTCCCAGGTAAAACCCATATCAAAAGGATTCCCAAGCCTCCCAACAGACCACAACCAATTCTAGGCCAAAAATGTCTTGGCAGCATGCAAAGTTGATATACTATGCATGCTACAGTGCCTCATGGTTTAGAAAAACTAACCCATACTCACCAGTGGACACAATCTAGAATTGTGATGAGAGTATTCTAAGAATACCCAAGAGTCCTAAAGGTTCCTTAAACCTCCCCTTAAACTATGATACATGAGTTCTCAATAATATATATGAACATTAAAAATTTATGTCAAGATAGGAATATAAATATTCCAACCATCATCCATAAACAAAACATGTCCAAATAGCTCTTCAAAGACCCATAAGCAACTCTGTATCCAATGGCATAAAGCTACCATTACCTGCACATTTAGATGAAAACCACAAAACTAACATTTGTTGCTGACAGCATCCCGACAACACTTATCAGCGTTGAAGGAACTCTTGTCAGCGTTAGACAATAATATCTCCAACAACGGCAAAATAACACGTGACTGCGTTGCATTTACCTTTGTCAGTGTTAGAAAAAGAATGTGGAAAATCTAAATCATCACAAAGACCAATAACAATGCATTATCCTGTACATACTTTTACAAAAATATTCCAAAACACATATTAAGTGAGATTAACCATTCCAATATTTGTTACCAAATATTGAAATCTTCCAGCATCAAAAGGTTTAGTTAATAAATCAGCTACATTATCTTCAGTATCTACCCTATCTGGTTGTATTAAACCTTTCTCAAAGCAATCTCTTATAAAATGATGTCTAATTTCTATGTGTTTGGTTTTAGAATGATGTACAGGATTTTTAATAATGCATAAAGTACTGTTATTGTCTACAAAAATCTTGGTATGCATAAAATTATACCCATAATCCAACAGCTGGTTCTGAATCCATAAGACTTGTCCACAACAAGCAGCTGCTGCCACATATTCTGCTTCAGTTGTAGAGTTTGCCACCACTGTTTGTTTCTTGCATTGCCAAGATATTAATCTGCTCCCAAGAAATTGGCATCCACCAGTTGTGGATTTCCTATCAAACTTGTCACCACCATAATCACTGTCTGAATAAGCAATAAGGTCCAATGGAGAATCTTTTGGGTACCATAATCCAAGATCTGGATAACATCTTAGGTACCCAAAAATTCTCTTTACAGCAAAAAGGTGACATTCTTTGGGAGTCACTTGATGGCGTGCACATGCACACACAGCAAACATGATGTCAGGTCTTGAGGCTGTAAGATACATCAATGACCCAATCATTGATCTATAGTGCCTAACATCCACATCCTTTCCAGCTCCAATCTTTCCCCAAGGGTATTGCCTATCCATAGGAGTGGAAGCCTCCTTCTCATGTGGAGAAAAACCATATTTCTTCAAGATTTCAGCTACATACTTGTCTTGGGAGATAAAGATACCATCTTCTTTCTGTTGAACTTGTAACCCTAGAAAGAAGTACATCTCACCCATTGCACTCATCTTGAATTTATCTGTCATGAGCTTGGAAAAGTCCTCACTCATTTTTGGATCAGTAGACCCAAAAATGATATCATCAACATAGACCTGCACAAGTAACACATGTTTTCCTTTCTTCTTTGTAAACAGTGTCTGATCTATGGTGCCCCTTTTGAAACCATTTTCCACCAAGTAGGTGGACAATGTACCATACCATGCTCTTGGGGCTTGATGAAGTCCATACATTGCTTTCTTCACTCTATAAACCTTGTCTGGATTCTCAGGATCTTCAAAACCAGGAGGCTGCATTACATAAACCTCCTCAACAATTGTGCCATAGAGGAAAGCACTCTTCACATCCATCTGGTAAACAGTAAAATTCATACAAGAGGCATAAGCTAGAAAAATTCTTATAGCTTCAATTCTTGCAACTGGTGCAAAAACTTCTTCATAATCAATTCCTTCCTCTTGAGTATAACCCTGAGCTACCAAACGTGCCTTGTTTCTGACCACAATGCCTCTTTCATCTTTCTTGTTCCTTAGAACCCATCTTGTCCCAATTGGTCTCACATATCTAGGACAATCAACCAGCTCCCAAACATCCTGTATAGCAAATTGGTGAAGCTCATCCTGCATTGCTTCCACCCAACTTGGTTCCTTGAGAGCATCAAAAATTTTCTTGGGTTCTTCCTGTGACAGAAAACAGGCAAACAAACATGCTTGTACAAGAGGGGTATCAACCTTCTTGTGTATATTGGCAATAAATCCACCAAGACCTTGATGGGATCTTCTTGTCTGAACTGGAGCCATAACATCACCTATGATTTGAGATGTGGGGTGATCTTTAGCTGTGGAAGTGAGAACTCCTCCTTCAAAAAGTCTGGTGTCCTCAACTTCACGCTCCATATTGCCAATATCTTCTTCAGATTCTTCTTGATCAACAGAGATCTCTTCATGGACACTAGAAGGTCCACCTTGTTCAAAATGAGAAGAGAAGAGCTGTGTGAAGGTGTCTCCAAAGTCTGATCCTTGCTTATCAGCGTTTGGGCTAACAACGTTTGAACTGGTGTTGTCAGCGTTGGAGCCATCAGCGTCTGAATTGGTCATGTCAACGCTTGATTTCCCTTTGTCAGCGCCTGAAGAATCATGCATGTTTGTAGTTGGTGATATCTGAACACCACCATTATCTTTCCTTGCAGCAGTAGCAGCAGCATAATACTCATCTGTCCATATAGGAAGTGTAACATATTCTTGTGGGGGAGATGATATAACTGCTGGTGGTCCATCCTCCTTAGCAACCTGTATACCTGAAACATTACCAATTCTCTTTTCCAAAACACTTGAAGTTACCTTCACAATGTCTGGATCAGTGACAGGCATATAATTTAAAGCTCTAGACAAAGGTTCTAAATCAAACAACCAATTTGGACCACTCTCAGGATCACTAGGTTTACTTTCTAAAAACCTAACATGTACTTTTTCAAGTATACGTTTTTCCTTTTTAATGTAAACCCTATATCCTTTACTCTGCACTGAATAACCCATGAAGTAGCCTTCATCACCTTTTGAATCAAATTTACCTAGGGCCTCACTAGTTTCTAACACAACTACATGACAACCAAATGGCTTAAGAAAGCCAATATTGGGCTTCCTTCCCCAAAGTAATTCATAAGGTGTCTTATTATGTATCTTGTTGACCAATGCCCTATTTTGAACATAACAGGCTGTGTTAACAGCTTCAGCCCAAAAGGCTATAGGAAAGTGGGCATCAGCCAACATGGTTCTGGCTGCTTCAATAAGGGTCCTATTCTTCCTTTCAGCAACTCCATTTTGCTGTGGGGTTCTAGCTATGCTAAACTGCCTAGTAATCCCTTTCTTGGCACAAAAATCATCTAACAACTGATTTCTAAACTCACCCCCATTGTCACTTCTAATAATTTTGACCTCATTACCATTTTTCTTTTCAATTTGGGTAATGAAATTAATCAGACTTAGGGCAGTTTCACTTTTCTTGGCTAAAAAGAAAGTCCATGTGAACCTGGAGTAATCATCAGTAATGACAAAACAATATGATTTACCCTTCAAACTTTCTATATTAGTTGGACCAAAGAGGTCCATATGCAATAAGTGAAGAGGTTTAGAACTAGAGTGCACCTGTTTAGACCTGAATGAGACCTTGTGCTGCTTGCCCTTAAGGCATGCAACACAAGAGTGGTCATTGTGGAAAGCCTTTTCAGGCAAACCATCAACTAAACCAAGCCTCACAAGCCTATTAATATTCTTAAAGTTTATGTGCCCTAGTCTCCTGTGCCAAAGATTACTTTCATCTACTGAGGCCTTAGCATACAGACATGACATTTTATTATTTACCTTAATTCCATTAAGATTCACATTATATATGTCTTTATGCCTTGGTGTTCTAAAATCTATGTATTTCTCCTCAGGGAGCTTATAATCTTTGCTTAACACCAAGCACTCAGTATCTGTGAAAAGAACCTTATTTTTGTTATCACACACTTGTGATACACTAAACAAATTATAATCCAGGTCTTTCACCAAGAAGACATTATCAAACCTTAGATTGTTGGTGACAAGGGTTCCTTTTCCTGTGATTGTGCCGTAGCCACCTCCAAAGTATACCTTATCACCATCTTGAATAGGAGAGAAATTGGTCAGATAGTCTTCCTTTCCTGTCATGTGCCTTGAGCATCCACTATCCCAGTATCCATAGTCATTGATCTTCTTCTGAATGCCCTGCACATAAAGAAAACACATTAGTTTTCTTGGGGAATCCAAGCCTTAGAAGACTTGGATTCATTTGGTTGTTCAACAAGAACAGACTTGGTTCTCATAACAACCCCATTTTCATCCCTGTTTGAATGAAATTCCCAGTTAACCCCAATTGGTGTTGACAATGCCTTTGAAATATAATGAAACCTGTTGCATGTCATAGAAATACCAGTATTATTAGGGTTCTGGTCTTGTTTTGGTCTCCATGTTAAGCTAGTAGAAGCTTTAGACCTATTTCCCTGTGGCTGCAAATACCTAGGTTTGTCAGCGCTGAAGTTTCTCTTGTCAGCGCCCCGATTGCTCCTATCAGCGTTGTACCTAGGGTTTGCTACAGGAACCCATTGCCTATTTGACCAAGTATTTGACTTTTGAAAAGGTCTTAGTCCTTGTGTGTTAGACCCTCTAGAAAAGAATGGGGCTGGTCTAACAACTTGTGAACTTTTGTTCACAAAGGTATTGGGTCTGACAGTGTTTGACCTATGTTGACTTTTGTCAGCGCTGAAACGGTTCCTGTCAGCGTTGACATTGGAAGCATTGACACATTTGTAGGCCAAATGTGAGAAGCTACCACATGTGTAACAAGCTTTTCTAGACATAGTCTTAGGTCTAGAAGCAAAGAAGCCTGTTCCATGATTACTAACTTGGCTTTTTGGTAACCTAGAATTTCTATACATCTCTGCATATTTAACACTAGGTTTTCTAACAGATTGTGGGCCAAGGTCAACAGCTTTGCCAGTGGTAGGGTGTGTGATCTTAATAGGTTTAGGATCAAGGCTCTTGATTGATGTGGGCTCATTTGGACTTTCACACAATAACCCTCCCTTAACAAACAAAGTGTGGTTAGCTTTCTTCCACTCTTCTAGGTCAGTCAGCTTTTGCTGATATTCCTCAACTGGGGAAGTCACTCTAGGTGGAGGAATGAATTCCTCCTCTTGGCATTCTGGCAAGCCAGTCCAAGATAAGTCCTTTGATTGGACACCATAGAAATCCCCAGCTGGTGGTGGAACAACAGTATAATTATTCATCCCAATCCCACTCATATCCTTAGAGTCTCTTTGTTTACTAACACACTCTCCTAGGGATTGTGTGGCCTTATCAAATCTCTGGATTTTAAGACTCACATTATCTTTATTTTTGTTAGCCTCTTCTAACTGAGCTATCAAATCAAGATTAACCCTATTCACTATATCTTGAACATCCTTACTCTGATGTAACTCATGTTTTAAGATATTTATTTGATCCTTTAAATCAAACTCCATTTTCTTATACTCAGATACTGTCTTTTCTGTTTGGGTAAGAGCGACTTGATAGTTAGAAACTTTGCACCTTTCAGTACTTGCCTCATCTAATAATTTAACTATCTCTTGTTTTAATTTTTCAGTATTTAAACGACAACCCTTAGAACAGAAAGCATCATCATATACCTCATTATCTGATGAGGAGGAGGAGTGTGCCATGAGAGCATATTCAGCATGCTCTTCTTTAACCTCAGCAACCAAAGCTCTGTCCTCTTCCTCATTCTTAGCCATCCAGCTCCAATCCCATTCTCCAACACCATCAATTTGTTGAACAGCAACCATGGCCTTGGGATCTGGGTTCTTAATCATTTGGCTAGAAGGCTTCCCAGCATCAGATCTCCTTGGAGATCTACATTCCCTCATAAAGTGCCCCATCCTATGACAGTTGTAGCACTCCACCTTGGACTTGTCAAAGCCAGCAACATCCTTAGCATTAAAGGTCATCTTCTTCTTGAACCTTTTATTAAACCTGTTTGCTCTTAAACTTACAAGAGCCATAGTCCACTTGATGTCCATCTCTTCCAATTGTTCATCACTTATCTGCTCAAGATCTTCATATGTAATCCTTGAATCACTGGGCAAAGAAGCAATGAATGCACACACAGTATCAAGATCAAAACCAGCAGGTTTAATTCTATCAGCGCCATGATTGTGTGTGTCAGCGCTTGAGTACAAAGCGTTGACAGGATATGATCCAGCGCTGACAGATTGACATCCAACACTGACACCTTGAGATCCAGAGGCTGAATGTCCATAAAAGTTCATGGAATCAAATTGGCCTTCACTTTGTGAAAAGAAGGCCATGTTGCTGCTGGAAGATTTGTTATCACTTTCCAATTGCCATTCATTCTCCAACAATCTTAGTTTGTTGAAGATGTCATCAAACCTGGAAGTCTTGTGAGTATTATTGACAAGAATAGATCTTGTCTCAATCTTCCATACATCACCAAGGCTTTTGAGAAAAGTAGCATTCAATTCAGGATCATCAATCTGTTTTCCCATGAAGGAAAGTTGACTTGTGATATCAAGAAGTCTACTTCTCACACTGCTGAGATTCTCATTAGGTTGAGCTTTGAAGACAGCATACTCATGCAATAGTTGCTTCTTCTTTTCTTCTTTTGTATCAGCATTGCCACCATGTGCTACTTCAAGAGCTTCCCAAAGCTCTTTTGCAGACTCAAAACGTTTGTACTTGTGCTGATTCTCATGACCTAGGGCATGTTTCAAGATGTTCAGGATTTTCATGTCCACCCTCTTCTTGGCTATGTCTTCAACAGCAATAGCTCTCCCATCTTCAGGCTTTTCCACCTTATCAGATTCAGGACAATTAGGAACAGCTGTCCTTGTGGCAATAGCAGCAGTAATCTTTGCTGCTTTATCGAATGTGTTCCCATATTCGATAATTTCCCAAAGAGTGTAGTCATGAATAGCTATGTATTGCTCGAAATTGGACTTCCAAAGCTCAAAGTTCCTGGCATCAAACATGGGAATTTTGATACTAGGGTTTGAGAAGTTGTTTTGTAGCAAAGCAGGAGGTTGATTTGTGCCAGACATGGTGTTTTTAGGGTTTTGAGAATTTTAGGGTTTTTAGGGTTTGGTGTTTTAGGGTTCTGCGTTACTTAAAGATAAAAAGTTTCTCAACAAGCTCTGATACCACTTGTTGATCCCAAACTTAGATCGATTAGCTTTGTGTATACGAGATTAGATCAAGTATAACACGTAGAGAAACCTTTGCTTATGAATAAAGTAACAAAGTGTTATGCGGAATTAACACTTGATCTAAAACACAATGATGTTAAACAAACTTTCACTTGTATTAGAATAATCTTGTTGATTACAATGAAAGGTTTAACTTGCGAATACTATGAAAACTGATATTAAACATTAACCTAAAAGATCTTCTTTTATAGAACAAGAAGTCTTGTACAATAAGCTACGAATCAATTATTCTAGGTAAAGATAAACATAGAAAATACATTGTCGTTTCTATCCTTACTAGAAGTAATCTAGAATATAATATACGTGTAGCTCACATCTTCCATCAGTGCTTGTCTTCAATCTGTCAACGCTTGACTTTATCTTGTCAACGCTTATGCTGTCAGCGCTCACTTTGCTCTTGTCAACGCTTGAGTTGTTCTTGTCAGCGTTCAAGTGTTCTGGCCTAAATTTATTCCCAACATAATCGTCCTTTAGAGCTTGGTATAGTCTTTGTTTTAAAGCTACTTCGTTTAGCTTTACAAAGCTCACAAGAAGAACAAAGATGATCTTTGATGAATTTCAAACTTGGAAGGCCTCTCACAATATCTTTCTTGGAAAGCAAGTTGATGGTATCAAAATTAAGATGGGATAAACGTTGATGCCATAACCATGCCTGAGTCGTTGAAGCTTTAGCCATGAAGCAAATTGGAGTTGATGAAGTTGTATCTTGAAGTGAAATTGTGTAAAGATCAGTACCTCGTGTACCGGTAAGTAAGTCATTCCCATCATAATCACGAACAAAACATGTCTACTTTCTGAAAGCAACCTCCAAATCCGCATCACATAATTGACCAACCGAGAAAAGATTGTGATTGAGCCCTTCGACGTAGTATACCCTTTTGATTGTAATATTCCCCTGAATCAAATCTCTATATCCTAGGATCGGTGCAAATCGATCATTTCTGAATCGGACCGTACCCAGGAACTTCTCTACGAAGTTAATTAGAAGCTTGAGATTCCCCGTCATGTGCTTCGTGCATCCGGAGTCCAGTATGAAGAGAATTATTTGTATCACCTGCAGAAGAGTTAGAACACGATGGAACATTTGCTAAATTGGATACCACAGTAGTTGTGATAGTAGAATCATTAGTTTCCTTATCAACATTTAAAGGCAAACTAACACTCGTTTTCACATTTTCTGTCATAGCTTTCGGCATCCATTTATATGTTGGAGGACATTGATTAGCAAACCACCATTTCCAAGACTTGCTAGCAGACTCATTCAATTCCTTAATTTTGCTTCTAGGGTTCTTAGTGGTGGAGTCTGATGCATTACTTTTCTTAGTGGTGGTTGCACCAGGGTGGTTCACTTTCCGTTTGGATTTACTAGCGCTAATAGGTATTGCAACTTGCTTCTTAGTTCTAGTATCTACGCCTTTGACTTTATTCATAGCACACATATAATGATTAGCATTAGCACACTTTCCACATTTGACAAAAACAAATTTCACATTCATAGTATTCAAATCATTCACAACATTCAAATCGTCATTACATGCGATTACAGACTTTTTATTCTTAAAAACATTCAAATTCATAGGGTGTTCTTCTACTTCCTTCATCTTCCCTTGATTCTTGTGTTTCCAGACCTTATCATTCACTTGAGTGCGCTTCAGCTGAGGCCGGCTAACACTAGTAGTGGAAACTATTCCTGTAGTAGAAGACACACGAATATTAGTGGTTCTAGAAGTCTGAGGCGATTGAGTAGCTTTGTTTGTGGGCTTAGTGGGCATTCTATACATCCCTGGTTTAATCACATTATTGTGCTTAACGCTTGGTGCTATAGTATTCCCTATGGGTTGATTATGTGGTAACCTTTCCTTCCCATCCATCTTGGGGGCAAACACAGGTTTTACAAACGAGGAATTTGATAAAGCAGATGGTTTTCCCAAGATAGAGGATCTATTCACTTTAGAGGCATTGGGTTGTCTAACAACAGGTTGCTTAATGCTAGGTTCCACGACTTTCCCACCCATTTTAGCAACGAGTTTCTACAACTCTGTTATCGCTCTATCCCTGTCTTGTAACTGAGCTTTTAACGCTTTAATTTCCAAATTCTGTTCATTCATTTCTCGAAATGTTTGGGAAAGTTTTTCTTGCAATTTATTATCATGTGGAAAACTACCAACGCCTTTTTGCAAAGTAAGTTCAAGAGAATGACAATGTTTTTTAAGGACATCAGTTTTGTGTTAAAGTAACTCAAAAGCCTTTTTATCAACATTTTCTTTACGTTTCGAAAGCTCAATTTCAAGACGTTCACATTCTTTGATCTTATCAAGATATTTGCATGCAACATCAGAATATTCATCAATATCAGCACAAGATGTAAAATAAGCACACATAACATCTTTAGAAACGCATTCTTGCAAGAGTAAATCATATTCATCTGAAAAATCAGACTTCTCCATTTGAAGATCATCAATGTGTTTCTCAAGAGATTCAACGTATTTTAAATCATCATACATTTCAGTCCGAATGAACTCCTCAAGTTGAAGAACAGTTTCTTTAATCAACGCCGTGTTTGGAATTAAGAGTTCTTTCACAAGCAAGGTAATATCTTGAGGAATCTGGCGTTGCCACTCAGCATTTTCATGTTTTGCCCAATCTCTTTCAACAACAGATTTAACATTATCTATGTGGTGTTTAAGAATACCTAATGTTTTCCTACTCTTGCTTTTAGATTCATCTAGAGGGAGGTAGTTTATGTATTTGTAAACATTCGATTTCTTAGGGGCAAATGCTTTCTTCCATTAAATTCGCTTTTGTTTGCATTCTAGAAACACTTCCTCACGAGTTTTCTGAGTTTGTTTGTTGAAAAGACCATAAAGACTATTCTCATAAGCATAATTATATGGTTTTACAAACTCCTTATTGACAAGAGGTCGACTATCATCATCCCAAAGGGTAGTCTCTTCACTATCGGCACTAACAGGCATGCAATAAAGATCAGTCCTTTCAGTCTCATCAAGATAAAGACACGGGTTCGCAGCTTGAGCTTTAGGAAGGTACTCAGGACTTGCAAAGCTAGCTTGACCCTTAAACATCGACGGAGGTGCTAGCATTCTTACGGATTGAATAGAATCATGCGTTTTATAAACAACTTTCTTCAAAAATTCGACTTGTTCTTCTAGTTTTGTTACTTTTTCGGTTTCTTTATCATATCTACTTTTGAAGTCTTGTTTTAACGCATCTACCTCTTGGTTCTTATCCTCGAGAATTTTAGCAGGATCGATAGTGGTCATAGAGAGCTTTTGTTCAAGTTCATTAACTTTGGTATTGGCAAGGTACGTTTTTTGACGTTCATCCATTAAGAAAACATTATATTGATGCTTCTCTTTGGCTAATAACTCAAGAGTTGTATTATATTTGTTTTCAAAATCGTCCTTTTGACTTTTTAACGCACTTACCTTGTACCCATCAAGCTCTTTGGTTTTCTGAAGGAGCTCATCTCTATAGCTTTCAGTCATCTCAGTAGATTTGATAAGAGCAGCTTTGCACTCTTCAAAATTTTGAGTGAGCGTAGCGTTTGACTTCTTTAATTGCTTTTGACTCTTTTTATTTTCAGTGACATCTTTTTGTAAAGTGGCAATTAAATTAGCAAGCGCAATACGTTCCTCTTCATCATACTCATTTGCATGTTCATCATCCTCAAACTCTTTATTGCACATGTCTGATGAATCGGGTGTGGTATTGCTATCAACCGTTTCCATCATACACGTGTCATCAGTAGTATGTACCTTATCGATTGGCTCAGTGTCAAAGATAGGGACATTGTCATCTTCAGTGACTTTGAGAACTTCTTCAACCTTTGCCATGTACGAGTAATGTGCATCGAGTTCTTGATCAGAATCTTCATCATCAGTGTCATCAAGCATTGCTCCTTTCTCAGCTGAAAATTTAACCCCTGCTTCCATCTTCTTGCATAGCAACATCTTTTCCTTGTTATAGCTAGAGTCTCTAACCCTTTTCGGCTTCCTGCATTCCTTTGCCATATGCCCATAACCTTGGCAATTAAAACATTGAATCCCACTATGCTGAACCACTTGACTTCCAACACTTTCCCTATTCCCAGTAGCAGCAGCAATCCTCTGAGTATCATACTTGGCAGTTTGTCGATCATACCTTGCAGAACCCTTAACATGTGTTGGATTATGTCGATCATACCTAGAATGACTTTCACCACGTTGACGTGTGTCATACCTTGGAGGACTCTCAACATATCAGTTCTTTGTGTTAGATGATGTGCGAAGATTGTTGTTGGTGGGTTTGTAGATTTTCTTGTAAGTCTTCATTATGAAAGCAATTTGTTGTTTCATCTCTCGATTCTTTTGAGCTTGGTCTTCATCACTATCTTCTTCAGATGATGATTCAGATGGTGGTGAAGGTGCTCTTGGCACTTTACCTCGTGATCTTGTGGATGATGAAGACTTAGATGATGTGGAATATCGTGGTGAGGATGATGTAGTGGAGTATGGCTTAGGAGCACGAGAGTGATGGTCTTGAACATGTTGAGTGGTAGTCACTAAAGCAAGTGGATTAGCCGTCTTTGCAACACGTTCAGCTCGAATCTCATTTGCTTCATTCTGAAATTGCTTCAAGATATCAAAGAGTCTATGATATGAGACATCGTCTAACTTTTCTTGTTGTTTCACTAAAGTGACGAATCCTGTCCACTCGGGTTGAAGTTGTTGAAGAAATTAAACATTGACTTGCATGGTGGAGACTTGCAGGTTATTTCTTGTCACGTCATTCATCATTTTATAAAACCTGGAGTAGTATGAATGATGTGATCGTGATAGTATAGTGATAATTAAGATACGTTATAGGGTAAATTAGAAAATTACCTTTAGGAAAAAGTAATAGTCTAAAATTACCAAAGACGAATTCAATTAAACACGTGATGAACCAAGTTTGTTGTACATGAAGATCTTATGAATTTGAGACGTTTTCGTTTTGATTTGGACAATTGATTCGAATTGGTTGTCGGTTTTTAAAACTAGAATTATATCTACCAAATTTAAACTATTAAATCTTATCCTAAAGTGCATGAATCTTAAACCCCAAATTATATTAATCTAATTACTTAAAATTTAAAACTATTTAAAAATTAAACTATTTAAAAAATCTATAAAAATAACTTTAACTCTATTTAAAAATCTAATAAAACTTTTTAAACTAATTAAATTTATTAAAATTCACTTTAACCAAATCTAATTTTTTTAAAACTATTTTTTAATTTAAATCTAAAATATTAAAAATCTAATTATTCAAAAACTAATCAAACTTTTAAAATTAATAAAAATATTAATTTTATTTTATTTTTAGACTATTAATTAATTTTAGAACTAAAAGTTCTTTTAATAAAATTTCTAATAAAAATATATCTAAACGGAATATAAGTAAAAATTCAACTAAATCAAATCTGCCAGAACAACTATGCTATATTAATAAATCTAAAAGAAAGTTAACCAATAGAGCCTGTTAGCTCAGATGGTTAACACATTGGATATTCATCCGTGAGGTCACGGGTTCAAGCCTCAGGAAGGCCATATTTTTGTGATTATCTTTCTTTTTGAACAAATAATATTTTAAGTCACAGGAGGTGACTTTTGTTTGGAGTTGCTAATATTAACAGCTTATTGGAACAATAATAAGCTATCAGATCAGTAGGATCTGAGAGAAAAATCTATACAACAAATCTAAGAAGCAAAAACAAGTAGAAATTAACTCAGAATTTATAACAGCAATAAGAACCACGCAATATACTTATTCAAGATTAGTCCAACACAAACTCAGCATACAAAATAAAGATCAGGTAAACAGACATTACAAACTCGTCAACAAATAAGGCAATCAATAGCAGCAAATCAATATTATCAGCAAAACCATTAATCTATACTCTAAATGTGAACTCAATCTAATATTAGCCTAATCAGACCACTACTCAAAACGTTTCAGTAGAGATACTAAAACAAAACAAATGACTAGCAGCTATAGAATACTCAGCTACGAATTCAGGCAATGAAAACTTCAACAGACAAAGATATGAATCAAAATTACTCATTTGCAGACTCAAATCAATCAGATCTAATTTCAGATTAATTTAAACGATAAATTTCAGCCAAAAGTTTCATGCTCACAAATACCAAAACACCTTTATGTAATCTACAACTTGCTTATAAACTCACTTAAACAGGTTAAAAAATAATCATAAGACTCTATAAATCTATCAATCTCTTCTAAAAATAAAACATCTTAACATCAGCATTTGATACAAGCAGATTCAAATAACAGATATTCATATTATCATTTAACAAAAACAGATTCATTAAATAAATTAAACAATAAAATTAAACGAGAAGAAAACCTATTGGAGATGTCCTTTGGGAAGAAGTGCAGCGCTGAGCTGACTTTAGACCTAGACGATACCACCATTCGTCTTTGAACCATCACCACCATTTAACATAACGAAACACCAATTTTCATAAATCGGAAACCTCCTTTATATTAGTTTATAAACTTATCAGTTAGATAAGCTTTTCCCTCAATTTCAGCTTAAATAACTCAAATAAGCTATGGAAAAGCTTATATGAACAACCCTTTTTAATTATAACGAAAATGATAGTGAAATAAGATTGTAATCAAGGTCACGATTCAATAAAACTAAACAGTTAAACAAGATTTAATAAAATGAACTTTAACCTTTATTTAATAAATCAGAAATCATTTCAATGCTATTAAAAGAAAAACAATCCTACAACTATTTTATCATTATAACATTAAGCTAAAAATGGGATACATTACATGAAAAAGATGAGGGTATTTATAGCTGATGAGAGGCTTTGGGGTTGTTGAGGAAGAACGAATTTTAGCCATTGGATCTTCTTTCTCTTCTTCTCTCTCTTGGTTGTTTTGATCGGAT
The DNA here is from genome assembly GCA_025667525.1 of Glebionis coronaria. Lineage (NCBI taxonomy): Eukaryota > Viridiplantae > Streptophyta > Magnoliopsida > Asterales > Asteraceae > Glebionis > Glebionis coronaria. The sequence continues at coordinate 437,563 of JANFOE010000423.1, forward strand.
GGCTGTAAATACACAACTAGCAAACGGATTGCCAACGTGGCATCCGTTTGTGCTAGTTGTGCTTCTTGGATGCTGAGGTGTCCACAAGTGATTGGAGGAAATGGAATAATGAGTTATCCTATCTAGTGATTTGATGCCACGTAGCCTTTCCTCTCTACTCTTCTCTTCCAAAACTTTGGAGATTTAATTCCCGGACGCTTGAATCACTCGTGTGAGTGAAAAGCCCCAATTAATTCGAGGTAATTATGAATTAGGGTTGGTGAACAGTGGATGACTGGTAATTTTTGGGGTGAAGGAGAAATAAAAACGGGAGAGAGGGTAGGTTTGCTTTGGTAATATCGAAAGTTTGTATGTTGGAAGCTTTGACTAAGGAAAAGTTATAAAATTTTCATTAAATAACTGCCCAAACATTGTGAAGAAACCCTAATGGGTTAAACAGTCCATTATCGTCCCATTAATTCCATTTATTAACTTTGGTTTGGGCTATATGAAAATTCATGATCAACCGTCCAATGTATAAGACATTTGGGCTTTATTTTGGGCTTAAAACAATTAATAACATTTTATTGAATTTCAAATGGGCTTTTGAGCCATATTTCAAAATGTGGGACCCTCAAGCCTTTTAAACTCCATAAATGATGAAATCCGCTAAAAACGAGCTCGATATTGGCTTTGTTGATCTTTTTCTTCAATCTCATGTCGTTCGTGCCGGTTTTCGTGAACTTGGTACCTACACACATCAAACAACAAAATACGCATATACAAGGCAATAATCATGATAATTATGCATTTATTGATTGTCTTAAGATACAATTGATATGACTAAAATCACTCATATCAAACTCCCCCTTGCTAAGCAATTGTCGTGTCCTCACGTAATGATAAGATAAAACACTAACTACACCATTATTCAACTTTTGACATTTTTATTTTGCAAAGACATAATGTATTGCTTTCATTATTTGAAAAATAATTTTTAGGATCACAAAACTCAAATAGATTCATCGTCCTCGACTTTTCACTCTTCCATGCCAAGTGCAAAAACAAGATCATTGTCAATCATAAGCCCCAAAATTAAACCAACTCATACAAGTAATTTGTGTTAAACTCAATCTCCTATTATTCCTAGTTGTACTTCTAGATTTTATTTGTCATTCACCCAAAGGCTCATTTGACTTTATTTTGATAATTATTAGTCCAAAAATGAAGGCAAGAACGATGTAAACTCAACACTCAAAACCTAACCCCGACTTCAAAAACCGTTGTCACTAAAGAAAGCCCACATCAAGGATAACTTAACACGATTTGAGGGATAAATACCGAACACGAAATTTGGCTAATATGGCTACTTAAAAGCAAAAATAAAACCTCCAAAGTCAATTATGACCTTATTAATGGAGTTAGCAACAACTACATCATAACACCTTGCGGCTCTTTAAGATGCAATTGTGCTCCTTATTTAAAATCCACACCCGAAGGCTCCTTGGACAAAAATAAGGGAATTGACATCACCATCCCACCTTATGACTCATGATGATGAAGCAATTTTTATTCAACACGTCCCCTTGCCATACACCCTAAGGCTCTAATAACAAGGTTAGAGCTACATTACTCCCACCCGAAGGCTCCTAGAGAACATGTTTTTATTTATTCTTCTTTATTAATATGATATTTATAGTAAGCCAAATTTCCGTAATCCCATGATCAAAAGTCCATGACGCTGACACCCTTAATGTGTTCTCACTTTAATTACAAAGGAAGAAAAAGAAGGAGTTACGAGTTAAGATATCAAGCCTAAACCGCTTAAAACTTCATTTATTAAGCAATTATTATTCAAGCGTGGAAAGTAACGAGGAGATTAAATCAAACACAAAAATACTTGCACAAAGAAGAATTAATCTTAGAAACTTATGATTGAACTCTATCATCTCTTGTTCTCCATATTGTAAAATTTCAAAAATGTGAAATCAATGGATACTTAGCCTATTAAATCAAAATTTTAGGTTTTCAAGTCATCTATAGGATCTTGCATCTTCTTATACTTTTTCAAGTTTTAGAATTTGCGTTTTAAAGTTCCCTTAATAAACGACTTTCTAGGATCAATTATAGGAGCTTGCGAAAAGTTATTGTTCTTAACCCGTATGAATTAAGACTTTCGTGTTTTAAAGCTCCCAATATAAAAGCCTAGCAAAACTCAATTCAAATACGTTAAGGAAAAGCTAAGGTAAAAACAGAGTCGAGTCAAAAACTATTTTTGTTTTCACCAACGGAAAGCCTACATTCGTGTTAAAAGCACTTATTTTATTTATTAAAAGCTTAAAATAACACTAAAATTTAAATTTTTTAAGAAAAATGAGAAAAACAATTACGTTTAGACACGAAAAAAGCAATATCAAGCGATTATATCGATTGACTCCCCCATGCTAAAACCAAACATTGTCCTCAATGTTTCTTAGCTCAAGAGTAACACTCCTTTGCTAAAACACGAAGAGTCTAATGCAAAATCCTAACATGGAAAGAGCACGCAAATCTATAAGTCGTTTATTAATTGTGCCTCAAGATAAAACGTTAGTCGATAAAAATCAAAGGATAAAGAGTGTGCCCCTTTTTGGCAATCAAAGATTGGAAGATCAAGTGGACCGGAAAAAACAGAACACGAGAGTCTTCAAATATTACGGTCATACCTAAGATTCACAACACAACAAAATACGAGCACGAGCTTGAAAGATCAAGCCTTATTATTGTTAGAAAATAGAAAGAAGATAGAATGTATGGGACTCCCCCACAAGGCACCTTGTTTTTGTTAACCGAGTCATGAGCTCGACTCGATCCCCGCATTCATTGGTCCTTAGGGAAAAGGGTGAAAACCGGAATAATTGAATAGAATCCAACATAAAGCATGATGCTGGGGTCAAAGATTACATCCTCGTTGTCGGATGACAAACGAAAGGATAAAATTCCAACATAAATCTCTAAAAAGAGATGGTAGTCACAAATAATGGTATGGATGTAACATGCTCCCCGAGATAAACTCGCACCAAGATGATTATAAAGTCTTTCAATTATTGCATCGGTGAAAGGCCGAGATTTCCCTAAATCAATGATTCCGGGGTCGAATACCTCGTCCTCGGTGGAGAAAGGAATAGAAAACACGGTGTAGTCCCCCCATGCTAATCCTAAATCATATAAAGCACATGGTAATGGTGGTATAAAAGTCTCAACCATTGTGGTTTCAACTTGCATGACTTTGTTGACCTTGTCACTCTTAAGAATGTGAACAAAGGGGTCATGGTACTCAAAATGAGTCGCATGAAAAACCCGCACATTAAGATCAAAGCGAGTGGGAAGGATAATTGGATCAAAAGTAATTTCTCCCTCCGGGTCAACATTATCATCATCATAAATCGGGTGATCAAACCAAGAATCTTCATCACCGTCATTAGACTCTTCCTCAAATTCCAAAGGAATGTCTATATAGAGAAACTCATCAACCTCCTTAAAGAGAAGATCATCATTACAAAGGTTGTGAGATGTAGGAGGTATGATGTTCTTAAAATCCTCTTGAAACAATGGATTATTGTTCATTGAAGCTTAAAAGAGAGGATTTGAGTAAGTCACGAAAGTGTCATCAATCTTGTCATCACAAGAAATATCCGACAAAGTATCAAGTGTATCACACTCGGATACAAGATCATCACTCTCATTAGAAGGAAATTCATCGGCGAATTACTCGAGAATGGTAGGTAAAACATGAGAATCATGCTCGATCTCGAGATCGGAAACATCTTCACTTCCCCGTGGAAGTGGATCAATGATAGCAAAAAGTTCATCGATGAACTTATCACATGAATAGTCACTAACCTAACTCGGTGTGAAGTTAGGAATCAAAGGCTCTTCAACGGAAGATTGTGCCTTAGGAACATCAATTTGATCCTTCGAAGAGAGTGAAAATGAGTCCATTTTCAAAGATTGTTCAATTAAAGCAATATCACTCTCGGGATCAAAATTCTCACTATTAAACTCACTAGCATCAAATGGTGCACTTAAGTAGTCATCAATTTCTTTTTCAATCTTAGAACTATCATCCTCGTGTGGAGTGAATGGAGATGAGGTAACATTACAACATGATTCAACAAAGCAAGCTTCTTCATTTGAATTTAACTTTCCTTTATCACAAAATGAGTTTTCCAAAATTGTAAAAACACCTTTATCAAAAAGAGCTTTCTTATTACTTTCAATTGTTTCAACAAGTTTTACACTTTCAACTCTTTTAGAAACAAATCTTGGAATCTTTTCCGGTTTTAAAACAATACTTTTATCTCCATAAAACAATTTAATTTCTTCTTTCCTCATATCAACTTGAACTTGAGCCGTGCACAAAAATGGTCGTCCTAAAATGATAGGCACACGAGGATTCGTCTCATAATCAACTATGGCAAAGTCGGCTAAGTACAAAAACTTTCCCACTTTAACAATGACATTTTCCGCTATACCAACCGGTCGAGTGGTGGTACCATTAGCAAGCTCAATGATCATTCGAGTGGTACTAAGTGGTGCATAGTCAATACTTTTCCAAAGAGCTAGGGGCATTAAGTTAATGCTAGCTCCTAGATCAGCTAGGCCTTTGCAAACCCCAAGCTCATTGAAAACACAAGGTATCAAGAATTGACCCGGATCTTTATACTTCTCGGGAAAGAAATAAAAGAAAACCGAGGTACTAATCACATTCAAAGTAGCCTTGATGACATCTAGAAAAGTTTCCTTAGGTGGAGGATTAAACTCAATCACTTCAAATTCTTCTAAATTTTCACAATCATCACAAACGATTATGGCCTTAAGCTCTCCCTTCGGGTTTGGAATGGTGTTACTAGGTAAGCAACCCGAAGAAGATGATGGTTTTGACATAAATCCCTCAAACATCGATAGCAATTTATTTTGACCTTGTTCCAAACTTTGTTGCATACGATTATGACTTTGCTCTAATCTTTGCTCAAAACGGTTTTGGTTTTGTTCAAGTGTTTGTTGATTAAGATCAATCTTGTTGTTTTGCCCTTTAATCGTATTTTGAAACTCATTTTTCAAAGTTGCCATTTGTCCTTGAATGTTATTTTGAAAAGCTTTCAAATTTGCCTCATTCGTTTTAATGTAGCTTGACAAATCATTTTGATTATTGCTTTGAAATCCTTGATTGTTTTGATTAGCATTAAACCCATATCCTTGATTATAATTCCCTTGGTTACCACAGTTAAAATTATTCCCATTGTTTCCATTGTTGTACCTATTTTGAACCGGTGGAAAACCCGGTGGAGCAACATGATTTTGACGAGGAACTTAACCGCTGGAGCCATAAGTTCCCGTCGCGGCAAAAGCACTAGCTTAATCAAACCCCGTGGTTAATCAAGCATGATTAGGATGTGCTCCACCACATGATACATAAACATTCTCAACCATATTAATCGATCCATGAGGATTCTTCCTAATCTCATACAACAATGTCACAAATCCATTATCAATCTTAGAGTCCAATCTAGCAATCTCGATATTAGACGAATTCTCATTGGAAACACTCGGTGTGTTTCGTGAATATTGTGCTCTAGGTTTATTCTAAATTATGCACCACACGTCTCTCGGAGTTTTTCTTAAAATATTACCACCCGCGGCGGAATTTAAAGAATCTTGTTCAATCATATTTAACCCATTATAGAAAGTATTTATTTGATGCAATTCCGAGAAACCGTGGTGTGGATATTGTCTCAACAAATCTTTAAATCTTTCCCAAGCAACCCCAAAAGATTCATGCACTTTTTGTTCAAATCTAGTGATCTCGTTCTTAAAGTGTGTTGTCTTAGATGGTGGAAAGAAATAATTCATGAACTTAGACACTAAATCATCCCATGTTAAGATCGAACCCGGTGGTTCTTTCTCATACCAAATCTTAGCATTACCCTCGAGCGAGTACGGAAAAAGCATAAGCTTAATCGCGTCATTCGACACATCTCTAAACTTGAGAGTCGAGGTAATTCGAAGAAAATTTCGAATGTGAGAATGCGGGTTATCGGTCTCATTGCCACGAAATTGGTCGGCACGAATGAGCGATAAAAGACCCGTCTTAATCTCATAATGATCCGCCAAAATAGCCGGCACAATGATTGCTTCCCCATACCCTTCGGTGGGTGCACGGAGCAATTCCTCCATTGTTCGGTTATCGGCCATCTCTACAACAATAGGTGGAAGCTCGGGTTCCACTATTCATTGTTGACGATTTCTATTTCTACGAGGAATATTTTCAAGCCTATTAAAATCAATCACAAGACGAGAAGAACGTAATTGCATACACTACAAAGACGATGTCACACCCCCAATTTATCAGAGTAATACAACACAATGGGGTGCGACGGTCATGACTATCAAAAGACATAGATACAAAGAACGACTATTTAAAAGTCGTTTTAATTTAATTAAAATCATAAAACTTGTTTCGGAAGCGAATTACACCAGATCATAATAAAACATTGTTTCAAAAGACTTTAACATTGATCCAAATATCCATATACTAGTCACGACCATTTTCATTTAAAAATCTCCCATGCATAACCACGTCACTCCTCCGTCTTGATACCTGAGAAAAACATTGCTAAAGCGTCAACACAAAGGTTGGTGAGTTCATAGGTTTAAGTTTAAATAGTGTGATGAACCATAAGATTTTCCAAGGCAACCGACATATAATCTTATAACAAATACAAGATTATAATCAAAAGTATACGTTTTAATCACCTACGCCTAAGCTCGTGACACCGAACGTTAACCTAAACCAACAAGATATAATAAGAGCCCGAGCAAATGCCTATCCCGAAGCATTTGTAAATCCTCAAATGTAAGTGTATCTAACTTTGGCCACACAACCAAATTAGATAGGGAGGTTAGTCCCGATAGATCTATCCATAACATTCGCGCTTACACAAAGTAATTAACGGTTCACGATAGTGGGCTAAAGCATCTAGGGATATCGCTACTTAGACATCATGTAGGCAAACGTATCAAGTTTTAGCACTTATGTTCATCCGTTTAAAACAAGCAATGTTCTCACCCCAAAATAGTTAAAACAATTAAAAGTGGGGCTATGAAACTCACCTCGATGAAGTAGTGAATATGATCAATAACGATAGCACGGGAAATCAAGGCACGCAAAACGATGCGCAAACGATCTACTCGTAACCTAAGTAAAATATCCGTACTTAGGCTAAATACAATAAATAATAACGTACAATGCACTTGGTTGATAATTTATACTTGCTATAGATTTATAAAATGTTTTCATACATTTTTCATGTCCGTCCATTTTAGTCACGGGGTCGACTTTGGGCTTTAATAACTCGTTATTTATTAGTCCGAAAAATAATCGGGTTCTTGTTATACAAACTAGGCCGCGAGGTCTTCAACATTTGATAGATATCATATTTTTATGAAGTACTTAAGTCTAGCAAATAATTATACAAAGTGGTTCACTTGTTAACCAAAAATAAACAAGTAAGGTTCAATAGTATATATATGTTAATCGACCATCTTTGGATATTCATTACGGGTTCGTTACTTAACTTTAAGACAACCCAAAAATTGTTATGAAGATTAGGCCGCGAGGTCGTTAATAATTGATTAGTATCGCTCTTTAGTTTGCTTTCTAAGTGTGTCAAATAATTGGCCAAAGTGAGCTACTCGACCAAATGTAGAATTCAGATAAGGTGTAATTTAACTAAGTGACTTCTAGCATTTTTTTTTGGGATGCACGCCCCGGGTTTAATAATGGCCTATAAGCCCAACAAAAATACTGTTGTAAACTAGGCCGTGTCAAGATTAACGGCATATTTTTAGTTTTACAAGTGGGGCTCGTGTACTAAGTTAAAAGGTGGCGTCAAATGGCTTGTTATGGGTCGAACTATGATATTTTATGTACTCATGTAGTGACTTTGGAAATAAAAGATATTAGGGGCTTTTGTGTTCACACCTTTTGTGGTCCTACTCTGCCGACCCTATGCTAGGACACATTCAACTTTGGTATTTAACTTATGCGAAACAAGGTAATGGCTAAAGCTTCTTGTTGGTTTCTGCTTGGCTGTACACGTTTCACTTTATGGAGAAAGGGAGTGTTCTCCTTACTCCCGACGCAACTTATTCTTACACAAGGCATTGTAGTGTTTTGTTTTATCTTTATGCGACAAACTTCTACCCTTATTTGTTGTTGTTATTACCTACACGCAGGGGCATTGTTTTCAAAGGAGTATTAGTATTTGAGATCCCTGAGCAGTTATTCATACGCAAGACACACACACTAGTAAGGTAAGACTTGTGTTTACACCACACACCCACACATGCAGGGACATGCTTTTAAATAGAAGGACTTTGTATTTGCTTCTTCTACTTTCTATGTTATGCACCAATATACGTATAAATAAAAATGCATGGGTTCTCTTTTGGTTTGAAGACACTAGTAACACACACACACACGGGTACAACTCTCAACATTACAACCATGCACACTCGTTACTTCCTGGTCTTGAACTCATGTTCCCACATAATGACCAAAGTTTAATGAGGGTTATATTTTTGTTACTTGTTCATGTGCAGAGACAAATAAGAAAATATGTACCTACCACTACATCAAAAAGGAACCATGCAGAAACATATACACAATGCACCCTTTCTGTTTGCTTGTTTTGGTTTTTCTGTTATATGCCCTAATATACGTCTCATCTAGGTTCCTTGTTATCAATGTGTCTTAGGGTTTGTCTATACAACCCATTCGTGGTGATCCATGTACATACCTGTAACCACTTACGTAACTCATGTGAGAGATCCTATGTTTCCTACTACTACACACACGTCACATATTGGTTGTTTATGCACATACACGCAATGGGGACTTATTAATAGGTTTTCTTCTTAGATTGACCACTTACAGGACCCACTCATGTCCCATATTTTCTTGATCCCTTATCATTTTGAAAATACATGTATACCCATTCTTCTGCTCAATGTTTGTTTTGAAAATCATATACTCCTAAGTTCAAAACCCTACCCATCTTGCATCAGCCCTACACTGTAGCTATCGTAGTTTTTATTACCATATGACGGGAGTTCATAAAATCATACTTTTAAGAAAACTAGTTGTACATAGATATGTCCTTATAAGGTTTTAACATGGATAGATGACGGTTCCTTAAAAGTTTACTTCTTCATTCGTTCACCCATACTGATTTGATTTACAAACATAGCAAGAGTTCATCACATTCATATGTTTGATGGTAAGGTTAACGACACAAAACCTACCTACGTTTCCCATGTAAACTTGCGTATCAACATGCCCCGATTTTCCCGTGACGTTTGTTTATATATATGTATACTTTAGGTGTTTCAGGTTTCTTTGTGCAAGTATTTATATCAACCAAGGCTAGATTCAAAACAAGAGGGAAATATCTTACAATTGGTCCTTAGTAATCGTCGGGGAGATAAAGTGAGCACGAACTAATGCTTATAACATCTACACTTGGAATTTAATCTACACTCTTTAGTTCTTGTCCGTAGTAAGTTACCACAGGGGGCAAAACAAGGGTGAGTTTGGTGTTTGTGTGTTTAATGTGAGTGCTTTTAGTGGTGCATAAAGGTTGCTATTTATAGGAGATCCAAAGGATTGAGTGGAGTAACTTTCTAGTTAGGGTTTTTAGCCATTCTAGTTTGCTTGTGACTAAGTAATGTAACCAAGGAGTAACATGGGGAAATGGAGAATTGTTAGGGAAGTGTTGTAGCGCATAGGGTTTCGGTTTGTGGCAGGAATGACACCTAGGTCTCCTTCATGGTTGACCATTTGGTGCAAGTACTATGTACAAGTTGAAAACTTACACGAAAAAGATGGAAAGGAGGGTTGTTTGTCGGGTGCAAGGGGACCAAGGTACCAATTCTTTAATTAGGGGGTGATGTACACTATTTCAAAATGAAATATGGGAGAGCCAAAACGTGGGTTGCTTATATGGAGCAGGGGGGGACCGGTTTTTGGTGTAAGAGTAAGGAAAAGATAATTTGTTTCTTTATGCTAACTCTTTATATTTGGTAAGGTTTTCTTTTTAGTATACAAAATACAAGGGTTTAAGGCTACAAGTGAGACACCAAGTTTTAAGTAGAGATGTATAGGACCTAACCTTGTTTAGGTAAATTTTTGGAGAAGGTCGGATGTATCTAAGTACGTCAAAGGTTTAGTTAGAGTGAATAGCTAAATTGTACATCATAACACATAGATGAAATCGTGTCGATAAATTTTGAGTTTGGTCACGTAAATGTGATTTCTAAATGATTTATTACGTAATAAGCAAACAAAAGTCTAGTCAAGTAAGTAATTCCATGAACGATGTTCATCAAATTTTAATTTGTACATGATTTACGCAAAAACAATCGGGAATTTCAATAGACACACAAGTCTAACCCGTACAGTTCGCGTTTAACTTTAAAGTAGATCGTTCAAAATTCGCGATTGTTACAGACGAGAATTTAGAGGGTTGAAGAAATGAAATTAGACAAGAAGAAGATTATTTTTGGTATTTTATTTGGTATTGCTCAATCAAAAATGATCGATAAAAAAACAAGGAATAAGGATAACTACTATGGAAGTAAATTACCCTCGGTCGACTTTGAAACGATAGGTGAAAAACTAAACGTCTCGAGGTTCAATAAGTAAACTACAAAAATAAGATTTCTTACTACTTGAGTCGGCAAACCAATAATAGGTTCTCCCTCTCAATATACGCACAAGCAAGCGGGGAAACGAGGTGGCACAAAGCACTTAAGAACCTTTTTCCTTAGACGGCCTTTTATAGCACGTCGCCTTATACCCACCTTATAGTTTGTATAAATCGAGTTCAAACTTCTTATTAGTATTTATCTATTTTGCCTTTTATTTTTGTTTTGGATTCGACTACAATATCTAGGTGATGAAATACCAACTAAGGCCTTATTTGAAAATTATGTAAATTTATTGTTCTACGTAATACAATATATTAATCACAAAAAACGAGAAAAACGATACATACTATATAACAGAAAAATAACAAAACATTCCGAGGACGGAAAGGGTCTTCAAATCAACGATCAACAAATCTCAACGAAAACGAATCGTACACAAGATCCCCAGCAGCGGCGCCAAAATTTTTGATGTGATCGTGATAGTATAGTGATAATTAAGATACGTTATAGGGTAAATTAGAAAATTACCTTTAGGAAAAAGTAATAGTCTAAAATTACCAAAGACGAATTCAATTAAACACGTGATGAACCAAGTTCATTGTACACGAAGATCTTATGAATTTGAGACGTTTTCATTTTGATTTGGACAATTGATTCGAATCGGTTGTCGGTTTTTAAAACTAGAATTAAATCTACCAATTTTAAACTATTAAATCTTATCCTAAAGTGCATGAATCGTAAACCCCAAATTATTTTAATCTAATTACTTAAAGTTTAAAACTATTTAAAAATTAAACTATTTAAAAAATCTATAAAAATAACTATAACTCTATTTAAAAATCTAATAAAACTTTTTAAACTAATTATATTTATTATAATTTACTTTAACCAAATCTAGTTTTTTTTAAAACTATTTTTTTTAATTTAAATCTAAAACATTAAAAATCTAATTATTCGAAAACTAATCAAACTTTTAAAATTAATAAAAATATTAATATTATTTTATTTTTAGACTATTAATTATTTTTAAAACTAAAAATTATTTTTAATAAAATTTCTAATTAAAAGATATCTAAACGGAATATAAGTAATAATGCAACTAAATCAAATCTGCCAGAACAACTATGCTATATTAATAAATCTGAAAGAAAGTTAACCAAAAGAGCCTGTTAGCTCAGATGGTTAACACATTGGATATTCATCCGTGAGGTCACGGGTTCAAGCCTCAGGAAGGCCATATTTTTGTGATTATCTTTCTTTTTGAACAGATAATATTTTAAGTCACAGGAGGTGACTTTTGTTTGGAGTTGCTAATATTAACAGCTTATTGGAACAATAATAAGCTATCAGATCAGTAAGATCCGATAGCAAAATCTATTCAACAAATCTAAGAAGCAAAAACAAGTAGAAATTAACTCAGAATTTATAACAGCAATAAGAACCACGCAATATAATTATTCAAGATTAGTCCAACACAAACTCAGCATACAAAATAGAGATCAGGTAAACAAACATTACAAACTCGTCAACAGATAAGGCAATCAATAGCAGCAAATCAATATTATCAGCAAAACCATTAATCTTTACTCTAAATGTGAACTCAATCTAATATTAGCCTAATCAGACCACTACTCAAAACGTTTCAGCAAAGATACCAAAACAAAACAAATGACTAGCAACTATAGAATACTCTGCTACGAATTCAGGCAATGAAAACTTCAACAAACAAAGATATGAATCAAAATTACTCATTTGCAGACTCAAATCAATCAGATCCAATTTCAGATTAATTTAAACGATAAATTTCAGCCAAAAGTTTCATGCTCACAAATACCAAAACAACTTTATGTAATCTACAACTTGCTTATAAACTCACTTAAACAGGTTAAAAAATAACCATAAGACTCAATAAATCTATCAATCTCTTCTAAAAATAAAACATCTTAACATCAGCATTTGATACAAGCAGATTCAAATAACAGATATTCATAACATCATTTAACAAAAACAGATTCATTAAATAAATTAAACAATAAAATTAAACGAGAAGAAAACCTATTGGAGATGTCCTTTGGGAAGAAGTGCAGCGCTGAGCTGACTTTAGACCTAGACGATACCACCATTCGTCTTTGAACCATCACCACCATTTAACATAACGAAACACCAATTTTCATAAATCAGAAACCTCCTTTATATTAATTTATAAACTTATCAGTTAGATAAGCTTGTCCCTCAATTTCAGCTTAAATCACTCAAATAAACTATGGAAAAGCTTATATGAACAACCCTTTTTAATTATAACGAAAATAATAGTGAAATAAGATTGTAATCAAGGTCACGATTCAATAAAAATAAACAGTTAAACAAGATTTAATAAACTGAACTTTAACTTTTATTTAATAAATTAGAAATCATTTCAATGCTATTAAAAGAAAAACAATCCTACAACTATTTTATCATTATAACATTAAGCTAAAAATGGGATACATTACATGAAAAAGATGAGGGTATTTATAGCTGATGAGAGGATTTGGGGTTGTTAAGGAAGAACGAATTTTAGCCATTGGATCTTCTTTCTCGTCTTCTCTCTCTTGGTTGTTTTGATCGGATGGCTGTAAATACACAACTAGCACACGGATTGCCAACGTGGCATCCGTTTGTGCTAGTTGTGCTTCTTGGATGCTGAGGTGTCCACAAGTGATTGGAGGAAATGGAATGATGAGTTGTCCTATCCAGTGATTTGATGCCACGTAGCCTTTCCTCTCCACTCTTTTCTTCCGAAACTTTGGGGATTTAATTCCCCCACGCTTGAATCACTCGTGTGAGTGAAAAGCCCCAATTAATTCGAGGTAATTATGAATTAGGGTTGGTGAACAGTGGATGACTGGTAATTTTTGGGGTGAATGAGAAAGAAAAACGGGAGAAAGGGTAGGTTTGCTTTGGTAATATCGAAAGTTTGTACGTTGGAAGCTTTGACTAAGGAAAAGTTATAAACTTTTCATTAAATAACTGCCCAAACGTTGTGAAGAAACCCTAATGGGTTAAACAACCCATTATCGTCCCATTAATTCCATTTATTAACTTTGGTTTGGGCTATATGAAAATTCATGATCAACCGTCCAATGTATAAGACATTTGGGCTTTATTTTTGGCTTAAAACAATTAATAACATTTTATTGAATTTCAAATGGGCTTTTGAGCCCATATTTCAAAATATGGGACCCTCAAGCCTTTTAAACTCCATAAATGATGAAATCCGCTAAAAACGAGCTCGATATTGGCTTTGTTGATCTTTTTCTTCAATCTCATGTCGTTCTTGCTGGTTTTCGTGAACTTGGTACCTACACACATCAAACAACAAAATACGCTTATACAAGGCGATAATCATGATAATTATGCATTTATTGATTGTTTTAAGATACAATTGATATGAGTAAAATCACTCATATCAATGAATCAATTGATTCTCCATCCCTTGAGGTAAACTTGCCAAAATTCCAAAACAAGCTTGTTTTGACATCTTGTTTGTTGAGTGATTCTCCTTGTTGTAAGCGTTCAATAGCAGTCCACATTTCATGTGCTGTCGGGCATGCATCAACCGTGGAGTAAATATCATCTCCAATCCCACTTAAAACCATATAGATGGCTTCCTTCTCCGCATCATGCCAAGCACAATTTTCAGGTGTGAGATCAGCTCTTGTTTCCTCACGTTCACTTGCAGGTATTGGATCAGTAGTATATGTGGCTGCTCTTGGAGGAATTGAGATTTTCTTGAATACATATGGTCCATGAGTAATACATTTCCTCAAGGCATCACCATTGGGTCTTGTATCAAGATATCGTATGAAACATGATTGCCATTGAGCATACCGACCAGACACAAGCATTGGTGGTCTCTCTTTGTTACCCGCCACCATAATGTTGTTGTTCGTCACACGATATTCGGCAATAGAATCCATCTCAATATTCTCTGAAATGATGAAGTGAATATGGATCTTAAGTATATTTGTTGTGATTGTTGTTGTGGTTTAAATTCCAAAATTTGCAATTTTTCTCCAGTCCGACAATAAATTCTCCAGTCCGACAAAATGGTAGACCAAAAAATTTTGTAATCGCCAAATTTTGAAATCGAGCTAGAAATGTCCTAAAACTAGTATGGAAAAAATTTAATCTTCGTGTAAACGATATTTCGAAACTAGTCTAGATGGTGGCTAAGTCTAAAAAATACTCGAACAAAATTTAGCAAAACACAGCATCGGAATGTCCATCGGAATGTGGTATCGGAATGTTGTCGGAATCACTTATCAGAATACACCATCGGAAAGAACCTTGTCGAATGGTGTCAGAATGAGATCAGAAAGACCCTTGTCGGAATACCAAAATCAAACCCGTCGGAATATTGTCCGTCGGAATGCAATCGGAAAGACCGTTGTCGGAATACTGGTCAGAACGATTAAACCATTTTCCGATGCAACTGATCAGAATCATTAAACCCTTTTCCGATGACACTGATCGGAATAATAGTACTGTTTCGAGATTTTGAGTTAAAAAAAATGATATTTTTGACAAGAAATCCGTGATTTGAACCAACCAAATGCGACCAAATCCCTACCACAACTATGTAGAAGATTTATATAAAGATTTAGAGTATGGAAAACACAAAAAAAAAATCTTGAATTCGAGATGATTATAGGAGAAAATCACACGAACCAAGTAATATCAACAACGAATCACAAAACTACCCCATAGCGATTGATACCATTTGTTGTCCCATATTATTTAGACGATTAATGATAGAAAATAGACGAAAAGAGATGGATTCCTAGAGAGAGAAAGTAGTGAGATAAAGTAGAGAGAAGGAGATGATTAACTAGGTTAATATTAGATTAGAATAATGAGTGTTACAAAATGATCATCCAACCCTCCTAACATGCTAGCAGGGTAGTATATATAGTCCACCCACATGCGGGATTTAATGGGCTATGTATTGGGCCGGTGATAGGTGTGAAAACACCCATCCTTTTACCACTTAATTCTGGCTAAAACGAGACCAAAACACGTATTTAATATCATTTGTTTGGAATTATGCGTGGTTTTTATGTTTATTGTGTTTTCAGAGTCGACCGGATGAATATTGAAGAAAACATGGGATTGCACGGGTTTTATCGAGGAAAAAGACTCAAGACGAAGTCTATTGTCCAAGAGATGCAAAAGATTTGAAGTCATTGTGCCTATTTGAAGATTTATCAAAGAATAGAGCCAAAGATGGAAGATTCATACATGTCGAAGAACTCGTCTATTAAACAAAAGATTATAAGACGAGTTGGAATCATTCACCGACACTTCTCAAAATCCAAAGTCGGAAACGTTATTTAAAAGAAACGTAAAGACTAAATAAGGAAGAAGAAAAGAAGCCCAAAACCAAGCCCATTCACAAAGCCCACAAGACATGCCTATAAATAGGACTTTACTTCACAAATTTGGGTGAGTTAGCTAGTTTTAGTTTTTAGTTTTCATTTTTTCTCTAGTTTTAGAGAGAGAAAGTTCCAAACTTTCTCTCACTAAACTTTTTCTTTGTTTTCATCTTTTAAATTTAAGCTTTCTTTAATCTTTGTATTTTGGATTTCATTAATCTTATTCAAGATAAGCTTTTAAGTTCTTTAATCTTCTTCTACTTTTCTTAGTTTGCCTAAATCATTGGTCCGATTGTTTCATCTCATACGATTTGGATTTTTGGATGAGTTCGTGATCAAAAGTTGATCTTTCTTGTTCATTTTAAGGTCTTACGCGAATAGGTTATAAGCTCTTCATGCTTATTAGCCTATTTCTTGTTTAAGCTTATTGTTTTCGGATTTCATCAAGGTTTTAGTCATTTAAAAGTTCCTTTCATAAAGTTTAAGCTTTTACGTTTTCAAAAGTTGTCAAATTTAAGTTTTTTGAGTCGTTTAAGTTTTGGATTACTTAGCTTATTGATTTTGCTTATTGATTTTTTAAGTTTCCACCAACTTCGGAATTACATTCCTTCCATCGCAATATAAGGGTTTTATACATATTCCGACGGTTTTCTGATTTGTATCGCAATAACC
This sequence comes from Glebionis coronaria, assembly GCA_025667525.1. NCBI lineage: Eukaryota > Viridiplantae > Streptophyta > Magnoliopsida > Asterales > Asteraceae > Glebionis > Glebionis coronaria. Next base: position 454,377 of record JANFOE010000423.1, read on the forward strand.
CAAATGTGGGTTCTACTTTGCGATAGGTTGGTAATCCCCCCCTTATTCCGATCTGGATTGCGATCGCTTATTGCGATCGCACATTCCGACGGGACTAAGGTCCTTTTTAAGTCAAAACTCTGGCCAATTTTTATTTACAACATTTCGATCTAGAACTTTCCGATAGCTACATTCCGACCGGCTTCATTTCGACAGCCATCATTGCGACAGCTTTGTTTTTGAGTATTCCGATGGTGACTATCATGGATATTCCGATGGACTTTACCTCGACATTCCGATGGATCGTTTTTGTTACATTCCGATGCTTTTGACTTTAATGCATTCCGACAGAAATAATTTTCCAAATTCCGATAGAACAAGTTTTTAAGTATTAATCCAATTAGGTTTTCAAAGTATTCGTCTAATCTTTTCTTAACGTTTTCAAGCATTCAGTTTTAACTTGTCAATCTAGTTTAATCTTTTAAAAGCTTAATTTTACTCTTTGATACTTACTTATATGTCATTAGTTCAAAATAGATAAACAAACCAACTCCTTCTTTTTAACCAAGAACAAATCATTCCACTTAGAGCCGTGATCAATTCGAGGAGATACCGAGAACTAAATCAGAACCCTATACAAAACGCATGTATCAAATGGCGCCGCTGCCGGCTCTTCTCGTTAAGATCAACAGTTTTTGTGAGAACTTGGATTTTGGGATCCGTTCATCGTGAACGTTACTTTTTCATAAAATTTTTCAAAAAACCCTAAAAAATATAAAATTTTCAAAAATCCTAAACATTAAAAAAACATAAAAACCAAAAATATTTTTGCTTTGTTTTTCCCTTGTTAGTTCTTTTGTAGGTGCATGCGTACACGATCAACGTCTTATGAAGAGCCAGAGCCTCTCGAAGACTTAGACATGGCCGGTGTACAAAACAACAACAATAACCCACCTCAAAACAATAATAATAACAATAACAATCCACCTTTCAACAACAATAATAACAACAACAATGAGCCTCTACCGGATAATCGCCCGATGATTGAACTTCTGCAAGCACATGTAGATGGTAACAATGATCCAATTGTCATACCCGCGATTGCAGCCAACAATTTTGAGCTCAAATCCGGCTTTATCCAGATGGTCTCTGCTCAACCATTCTTGGGGCGTACCATTGATGATCCACATGACCACATCAAGAGATTCTTGAAACTCACCAATACGGTCAAATTCAATGGTGTTCCACAAGAGGTAATCCGTTTACAACTTTTTCCATTTTCTTTAGAGGGACAAGCCCGACATTGGCTTGCTAAGGAACCGCCACAGAGTATTCTTTCGTGGACGGATTTGGAGACCAAGTTTATCAACTATTTTTTCCCACCCTCTCGTACTACCGCTTTGCGGAATGAAATTATCAATTTTGAACAAAAGTACGATGAGTCGTTTAGTGAATCTTGGGACCGTTTCAAAGACCTTTTGAGAAAATGCCCACAACATGGTTTTACCAAAGTGCACCAAATTAATACTTTTTATAATGGTTTAAACATGAATGACCAAGATTCACTAAACAGTGCCTCGGGGGGTAATCTTTTGGCTAAGACTTCTAATGTTTCTTGGGATATCATTGAAAATAAGTCTCGTGTGCAAACCAAGAGTGTGCGGACAAATGTCGCTAGTGCTAGTACTAGTGACAGCGATAAGCGACTTGACAAAATCACTGCGCTTCTTGAATCGCTTGCTACCCAAACCGCCAGCAACACCAACAACATCAACGCTAAAAACGCTAAAGACGCTCAAGTCAATGTTGTTAGCCAATCATGTGAGATATGCGGGGGTCCTCACTCTTACACCACTTGTACTGACACCCAAGACTACCCTTCTGAGAACGCGAATGCAGCATACGGTACCTATCCACAACCCGCTTATCAAGCTCGTCCTCAAGGTGACCGCAACCTGCTTAGCTACCGTTCGAACAACTATCTCTCACCACCCGGTTTTACTCCTAACAATCCAAACCAACAACAAAACCTCAACCGCCCTCCTCAACAACTACAAAAATCTTGTGGACCATACATACCACCTCACAAACAACAACAACCACCTCAAAGAAACAACCAAGTTTACCAGCAACCTGCTTATCAACCACCCGCATACAATGCTCCTCCCAACCAACCCACCGCTTTACACCAAGAAGTGGAAACCTACATAAGGACTAACGATGTGATCGTGGGAAATCTTCAGCAGGAAGTGCTCAACTTGAAAGCAGACCTGGTGAAACAAGGGAACGATCTGAGAGCTGATATGAGAAACACTTTGGATAGTCAAACGAATGACTTAAAAAACATGATGGCTTGTTTCTTCCAAGGTAATCAACCCTCTTCTTCGGGTACTCTTCCGAGTAACACCGTTACGAATCCAAGAGGGGAGATGAAAGCAATCACCACTCGCAGTGGCAAAGGTACCAAGGAACCCGAGCTTCATATTCCTCCACCGGTGATTTTGACTAAGGAAAACGAGTCACCTGCTCCTATTCCTCATCCTTCTATTTCCCTAATTTCTCCACCTCTTACTTCTACCCCTCCTCCACCCAAGGATGTGAGTGATCCTATTCTCCCAAAACCTTCCTCTTCTTCCAATATACCTTATCCATCTAGGTTGAGGAAAGAGAAGCTCAAAAGCAAGGATGATATTCAGGTTTCGAACTTTCTTAAAATGTTTAAACAATTGAATTTTAACATCTCCTTCGCTGAGGCTCTCGCTCACATGCCTAAGTTCGCAAAAATGTTCAAAGATCTTCTTAGCGACAAGGAGAAGCTTCTTGATGTTGCTAACACCCAACTTAATGAGAATTGCTCTGCAGTACTCTTAAGGAAATTGCCAACCAAGCTTGGTGATCTGGGTCGTTTCTTAATCCCTTGTAACTTCCCGGGAGTAGAGAATTGCATGGCCCTAGCCGATCTAGGTGCCAGTATTAATCTAATGCCTCTAAACATTTGGAAGCAATTATCTCTCCCCGAGCTAGTCCCCACCGAAATGACTTTGGAATTAGCTAACCGTACGGTTGCTTATCCAGTGGGGATAGCCGAAGACGTCTTTGTAGGAGTCGACAAATTCACTTTTCCTGTCGATTTCGTTGTCGTCGACTACGAGATGGACCCTCGTGTGCCATTAATTATTGGTCATCCATTCCTGAGGACCGGTCGCACTCTCATCGATGTTGAAGCCGGTGAGCTTATCATGAGAGTGGGTAACGATAAAATCGTCTTCAACATGGGAAAGTTGTCTAAACAACCTTATTCCAACGAGTGTGTTAATTGTATTGACGTTCTTGATGAGGCTTGTGAAGAACACTTCAAAGATGCTTGTAAAAGTATTCCTACCTCTCTTCCCAGTGTTGAGACCGTTTCCCCTATTGATTCATCACTGTCTCTATTTGGAGAAAGTGATTTCTTTTGGAAAGATCTTGAAGCCACCATGGGAGATGTGAACTCAACAAATGACGATTCTCCCACCGATTGGGATGAAGACATGCATTTCTTTGAAAACCTAGAAGACAATCTTTCTCCAACATCTCCCACGGTTATTGCTATCGATGCTCCGACTTTGAAAACGCCTCCCATCGAAAATCCTACGGATTTAGAAATTAAGGAGTTGTCGCCCCACCTCGAGTACGTGTTCCTTGAAGAAAACAAGAAGTCGCCTGTCATCGTCGCGAAGGACTTGAAAGAAGAAGAGAAATCTTGCCTAATCGCCGTGCTTAAAGATCATAAGAAGGCAATCGCTTGGAAAATTTCTGACATCCGCGGAATTGATCCGAACTTTTGTACTCACAAAATTATCATGGAAGATGACTTTAAACCCGCAATCCAGAGCCAAAGAAGGGTTAATCCTCGAATTCATGACGTCATCAAACAAGAGGTTATCAAACTTCTGGATGCCGGCTTGATCTACCCTATTTCGGATTCGCCGTGGGTAAGTCCCATCCATTGTGTGCCCAAGAAGGGAGGAATAACCGTTGTTTCAAATGAACACAACGAGTTGATTCCCACTCGTCTCGTTACTGGGTGGAGAGTTTGTATTCATTATCGCAAGCTCAATGATGCCACGAGAAAAGATCACTTTCCTCTTCCTTTCATGGATCAAATGCTCGAGCGTCTAGCTGGTAATGACTATTACTGCTTCTTAGACGGTTTCTCCGGGTATTTTCAAATTACCATCGATCCCAAGGACCAAGAAAAGACCATATTCACTTGTCCCTATGGAACATTTGCTTACAAACGCATGCCTTTTGGTTTATGTAATGCTCCTGGGACGTTCCAAAGGTGTATGATGGCTATCTTCCATGACATGGTAGAAGACACTATGGAAGTATTCATGGATGATTTCTCGGTTTATGGCGATTCTTTCTCTGCTTGCGTTGCCAATTTAGAATGTATGCTGAAGCGGTGTGAAGACACTCGCCTTGTTCTTAATTGGGAAATGCCATTTCATGGTAAAAGAGGGCATCGTGCTTGGACACAAGATCTCCAATGCCGGTCTTGAAGTAGACCGTTCTAAAGTCGATGTTATCGCTAAGTTGCCTCCACCTTCAACCGTGAAGGGTGTGAGAAGTTTTCTCGGTCATGCGGGTTTTACAGTCGATTCATCAAAGATTTTTCTCAAATCGCTCGCCCGATGACCCACCTCTTGGAAAAAGATACTCCTTTTATCTTTTCCAAAGAGTGTATCGAAGCCTTCAACTCGCTTAAGGATAAGCTAACTAAGGCACCCGTCTTGGTAACCCCTAATTGGGAGCTTCCCTTTGAGTTGATGTGCGATGCTAGTGACTATGCTATTGGGGCGGTTTTGGGCCAAAGAGTGAACAAACACTTCCAACCAATCCATTACGCTAGCAAGACAATGACGGGGGCCCAATTGCATTATACGACAACTGAAAAAGAGCTTTTAGCTATTGTCTATGCTTTTAAAAAGTTTCGCCCCTACCTTGTCCTTTCCACCACAATCGTTTACACCGATCATTCCGCGTTGAAGTACTTGTTGACTAAACAAGATTCTAAACCAAGACTTCTTCGCTGGGTTTTGCTACTCCAAGAATTTAAAATCGAAATTCGCGATAAAAAAGGAGCTGAAAACCTAGCCGCGGATCATCTCAGTAGACTTGAGGATCCTTACCAAGTGGATCATCCGAACAAATAAATCAATGATTCTTTTCCCCTGGAGACCTTAATGTCTATCAACTCGACTGCTGATGAAACCCCGTGGTTTGCGGACATTGCAAACTACTTGGCGGGTGGAATTCTCGTTGACGGGTTAACATCCCAGAAAAAGAAGAAGTTCTTTAACGACATTAAGACTTACTTTTGGGATGACCCGTATCTATTCAAGCAATGTGCTGACTTGATTATTCGCTGATGTGTTGATGGACCGGCAGCTTTAGAAATCCTTGACGCTTGCCACAAAGGACCCACCGGTGGTCACTTTGGTCCCAACTACACCACCAAAAAAGTGTTCGAATCAGGATTTTATTGGCCCACCATTTACCGTGATACTCACGAGATGGTTAAACATTATGATGCTTGCCAAAAACAAGGCAAGATCACACATAAAGACGAGATGCCTCAGAATTTCATTCAGGAATGTGAAATCTTTGATGTTTGGGGTATTAACTTTATGGGGCCATTCCCTTCATCTAAAGGAAACAAATACATCCTTGTAGCCGTTGACTACGTTTCAAAGTGGGTTGAAGCCAAAGCCTTACCTACTAATGACGCAAGGGTGGTTTGTAACTTTTTGAAATCGCTATTCGCTAGATTCGGTGTGCTTCGTGCCATTATTAGTGACCGCGGGACTCATTTTTGCAATGACCAATTTGCTAGAGTCATGGCTAAGTACGGTGTAAATCATCGTCTTTCCACCGCTTACCACCCACAAACTAATGGCCAGGCTGAAATATCCAACCGAGGATTAAAGCGAATTCTCGAAAGAACCGTGGGAGAGCATCGTGCCTCATGGGCTGATAAACTTGATGATGCTTTGTGGGCTTTTCGTACCGCATACAAGACTCCGATTGGTTGTACACCATATCATCTCGTGTACAGGAAAGCATGCCACCTCCCCATTGAGTTGGAGCACAAGGCTTACTGGGCCTTGAAGTGGGCTAATTTTGATATCAACAAAGCCAGTGACCTACGCAAGATCCAACTCAATAAGCTGAATGAACTCCGTAATGAGGCTTATGAAAATTCTTTGATCTATAAGGATAAGACTAAGCTCATTCACGACTCCAAGATTAAAAACCGAGAGTTCCAAGTTGGAGATAAAGTTTTACTCTTTTACTCTCGGGCAAGCTGAAATCTCGTTGGTCCGGCCCATTCACCATTGCCCAAATTTTTCCATATGGTACTCTCGAGCTCGCTCAACCTAATGGACCTAATTTTAAGGTGAATGGCCAACGAGTGAAGTTGTACTTTGGTGAGGAAATCTCTCAGGAGATGATTCCATCCCTCACCACGTTTCCCATAAACTAATTTTGGGTCGAGTCAGGCTCGTGACTCGGTTATAAAAAACAAGCGCTCCTTGGGAGGCAACCCGAGTATCTATCCTTTTATGTTTTAACCTCCTAAGTGTAGGGGGACCTATATAGGTGTTTGTATTTGTGTGGTGATGCGATTATAGGGGTAACTGCACTCTTGGAATCTTTGAAGAACCGTGCTCCCGTGTTATCTGAAATCCGATTCTATCTCTCAACTATCGTGATTCAATTTTCTTCATACTCACATTTGAAATTGATCACTTTAGTCGTCTCTTCCTTAACTTGAGTTAACCAACGTGCACAATGTCATAAGTGTAGGGGAGACTTTTCCCACATGCTTAAACATTGAGGACAATGTTTATCTTAAGTGTAGGGGGACTTCTATCGAAGTTTTAAGTGGACTTTTCCATGAAAATGCCTTCATTTAACCGGAAAATCATATTTTTCAGCATTTTTCAAATTTTTTATTAACTTTGGCCATTTAGTCTTAATTTTTAAATTTTTATCGTTGCTTGCATATGTATATAACCCGCAATAAAGTCAAAAATATTAATAAAGTGGTGTAGCTAGTTTAGAAGTCTTTGACATATTAGGCCGGTTGCGATTATTTTGACTCAACCCGAATAGACTTATTCAAGTTTATTCTAGCTAGTATCCTTAACCATGTAGACCTTAATTGGTTTATTAGGCTAAGTATCCACGAGTCTCATTACTTGAGATTTTAAATTGTGGAGAACGAGAAATGATAGAGTCAATTATAAGTCGGTATTCTTGCACAAGCTCACTTGGTGTAATTATTTGCCTATTCTCCCATCACTTGCTAATAACATATCTGCAATAAGTAAGGTCGTACGAATTGAAAAGTTACTTAGCTTCTAGCCCAAGATCGTTTAAAAGTTGCTCGATAATGATAAGAGTTCATAGCCAAGGCATAACTTATGAAGCGGGGCGCGAAGATTGGCGAGTCCGAAAAGGCCCTAACAAGGCATGAGGATTCAATTTTATTGCTGAAGATCCAAAGTGATGGGAAAAGCATTATTCCCAAAATCAATATGAAGGATCAAGATTCACGACGAAAAGCAATCAACTCCCATAAAGATCATGGAGAAGTCTATCCGAAAAGACCCTAACAAGGTATGAGGATAAATAGATCCAAGTCCGAAAATGAGGCGGATCGTTGTATCTCAAATTCCCAATTAGAGATTGAAGAATAATCATGAAGTCGTGGTCAACAAAGTTGGAGTACCCCTCAAAAGTCTCCAAGTGAAGAAACTCTATTACGATGAGAAGACCATTATCTCAAGAACGTCTCTCGAAGATATGAAGTATGAAGTACATGCCAAATATCGGCCCGAGAAAGGTCTCAAATCGTGAACCAAGTTATGCCAAGATATGAACTTTTTGATATCCCGAGAAGAAGTTTTAAGAGATTTTATCCTTTAGCTAACTATTGATCAAATCGTCCTACTTTGCTTTCAGCTTAAATAACTATCGAAATAAGTCCAAAAATGCATCTTCATGATCATTCTAAGACAAAAATAAAATTTAAGAGATACACCTAGGAATAAGGGAGTTTAAGCATATAATTAAGCCATGTGAGTAAGTGTTTGATTTGCTAACTTATAATAAGAATGATCTCGTTTTTAAGCTTAGTTTGGGGAACGTGAAACTTGAGGGTGATGAATCGTCGCAGCACCGAAGCCCTAATGTAAGTCTTAGATCCCTTTGCAAGTTATTTCCACACAGCTATCTTCTATCCTTTTGTTTACTTTAAAGTTTTAATTTCTCTTAGTATTTTAATTTTTGTTTAGTAGTATTTTAATAAGGCCAAGGTTGATTGATTATGAGAAAAGTGTAAACTTGCTTTATCGCTAAGCATTGCATGAGGGCATGGCAATGGTTAAGTGTAGGGGATTTGATAGGTGTGAAAACACCCATCCTTTTACCACTTAATTCTGGCTAAAACGAGACCAAAACATGTATTTAATATCATTTGTTTGGAATTATGCGTGGTTTTTGTGTTTATTGTGTTTTCAGAGTCGACCGGATGAATATTGAAGAAAACATGGGATTGCACGGGTTTTATCGAGGAAAAAGACTCAAGACGAAGTCTATTGTCCAAGAGATGTAAAAGATTTGAAGTCATTGTGCCTATTTGAAGATTTATCAAAGAATAGAGCCAAAGATGGAAGATTCATACATGTCGAAGAACTCGAGTCTATTAAACAAAAGATTATAAGACGAGTTAGAATTATTCACCGACGCTTCTCAAAATCCAAAGTCGGAAACGTTATTTAAAAGAAACGTAAAGACTAAAGAAGGAAGAAGAAAAGAAGCCCAAAACCAAGCCCATTCACAAAGCCCACAAGACATGCCTATAAATAGGACTTTACTTCACAAATTTGGGAGAGTTAGCTAGTTTTAGTTTTTAGTTTTCATTTTTTCTCTAGTTTTAGAGAGAGAAAGTTCCAAACTTTCTCTCACTAAAGTTTTTCTTTGTTTTCATCTTTTAAATTTAAGCTTTCTTTAATCTTTGTATTTTGGATTTCATTAATCTTGTTCAAGATAAGCTTTTAAGTTCTTTAATCTTCTTCTACTTTTCTTAGTTTGCCTAAATCATTGGTCCGATTGTTTCATCTCATACGGTTTGGATTTTTGGATGAGTTCGTGATCAAAAGTTGATCTTTCTTGTTCATTTTTAAGGTCTTACGCGAATAGGTTATAAGCTCTCCATGCTTATTGGCCTATTTCTTGTTTAAGCTTATTGTTTTCGGATTTCATCAAAGTTTTAGTCATTTAAAAGTTCCTTTCATAAAGTTTAAGCTTTTACGTTTTCAAAAGTTGTCAAATTTAAGTTTTTTGAGTCGTTTAAGTTTTGGATTACTTAGCTTATTGATTTTGCTTATTGAGTTTTTAAGTTGCCACCAATTTCGGAATTACATTCCTTCCATCGCAATATAAGGGTTTTATACATATTCCGACGGTTTTCTGATTTGTATCGCAATAACCCAAGTATGGGTTCTACTTTGCGATAGGTTGGTAATCCCCCCCCCCCCCCCCTTATTCTGATCTGGATTGCGATCGCTTATTGCGATCGCACATTCCGACGGGACTAAGGTCCTTTTTAAGTCGAAACTCTGGCCAATTTTTATTTACAACATTTCGATCTAGAACTTTCCGATAGCTACATTCCGACCGGCTTCATTCTGATAGCCATCATTGCGACAGCTTTGTTTTTTAGTATTCCGATGGTGACTATCATGGATATTCCGATGGACTTTACCTTGACATTCCGATGGATCGTTTTTGTTACATTCCGATTCTTTTGACTTTAATGCATTCCGATAGAAATAATTTTCTAAATTCCGATAGAACAAGTTTTTAAGTATTAATCCAATTAGGTTTTCAAAGTATTCGTCTAATCTTTTCTTTACGTTTTCAAGCATTCAGTTTTAACTTGTCAATCTAGATTAATCTTTTAAAAGCTTAATTTTACTCTTCGATACTTACTTATATGTCATTAGTTCAAAATAGATAAACAAACCAACTCCTTCTTATTAACCAAGAACAAATCATTCCACTTAGAGCCGTGATCAATTCGAGGAGATACCGAGAACTAAATCAGAACCCTATACAAAATGCATGTATCAGCCGGGCTTGTCTTTTGGACTTTAACTAGGTTAAATCCAAGCCCGTGAACCACGACTATTTAACTATCTATTATAACGTTCTAATAAATATTACAATATAAACCTATGACCGAACATTCTTGTTTGACTCAATATTTTGAGGCTAGCAATACCGATCACGTGAATCAAAGAAGGATGAACACACAACAATCCTTGCAATAAATCGAACACCAAAATCAACCCAACACACCTTGTGTGTGTTATACCCGGCGGCCAAGAACAAAGAGAAGGAAGGAGAAAAGATTAGGGTTTCTTGATATTTTCTAAATTTTGTTATAATGAAAATGATGTTTTCCCCTTAATCCTTGAATATTAAAATATTAATGGGCTTGGCCCTTGGTCTTGCTTCTAGCCGTGGGTAGAGGGGCCCACATGGGGGTAACCCGTACTTTTCTCGTGACTAATATTTAGTGTGTTCTCGTGTTCATGTTTTACGTGATTTAATTAGTTATCGTTCGTGTATTATTATATTTATTCGTGATCGTAATAAATATACATACATACGTAATATTAAGGTCGTGATTAATTTACGTTCATGATTTCATGTTCGTATGTTCGTGATTATAATTATTATTGACATAATTATCGTGTCTTAATACGTAATAAACACTTATCGTGTTATAACTCGTACGTAATACTTGTAATTCTTGTTTGTGAAACGTAAACGTGCTATAAAAGGGAAGTTTTAATCTTGTACGTACGATCATAAGTGTACTGTTCATGGTAAAAGCATGCTAGTTTTACATTTCTCACCACTAAAACCTAAATGCAGGTTATCGTAATCAATATTCTCTATATCGTCTACTTCATATTCTTCTTCCTCAGGCTCAGACGGATATTCTTTTTCAAATGGACTACCAACTACATCGGCTTCTCTCAACTCAGCTTCACACTATTCTCTCAACTCAGCTTCACGCCTTTCTCTCAACTCAGCTTCACGACGTTCTCTCAACTCATCTTCACGTTGTTTTCGGTCTGCTTCAACCCTAGCCTCTTCTTCAATCTCCTTTTCCCAAGATTTTTGATATTTAGCTTCCAGGGGGTAGTAACATTCATCAAGAACATCATCCCAAACCCAAAGACCAGCATTCTTTGTTTTATCTACACTCATATTCACTTGATTATCAACGTCAGCAATTTTGTTTGTGGCACCATGATGTTCGTCTTTCCTTCTTTGTTTCATGATACACATATAATTATTAATTAGCAATTACATATATATAAATTGGATTGATTCCAAACTAAGTTAATTAAAAATAGACTTACTTATTGTCGACCTTAGGTGAACTTTCAATGTTGGCTTCACTTGTAGATATTTTGACTGCAGACTTCATTTTTATTTTGCAAAATAATCCAAACACTATATTTTAAAATAATTTTTCAGATATGTTATTGATATTCTTGGAATGGTTCAATTTTATACACCTTGAAAGTGAAGATCAAAGGTCACACGCATAATACAGATTTAATGCAAATACATGAATGTAATTATTAAGTATGCAGTTTTCGCACTAAAACCAAGATTTTTATAGTTTCCAATGTAATAAATAGCACATAAACATGAATGCAGAATTTAAAACATGAGTACATACCAATCTGTCCATTATCATCTTGCATATATACATTGTAGTCGGTTATTGGAGTGACTTCGACAAAGTTAGACATTTATAATCTGTGAAACTTAACAACAGTAATACAATATGCAATGTTTTAGATGAAAATCATGCATACATATAGTAGTGAAAACTAATAACATCAACCATATATTTGAGTTTCACCGATAGGATTGTTAGTATATGGTTTTAATGGGATTACAACTATCCAATTATAATATTAACTTAGTTTATATAAATAGGTTTTAGTTTACTAAAATACATTATCTAACTAAATTTACATGTTATTGGTGATACTTAAATAATGTATGACAAAACATCCCTATAATTTAGCCACGTAAACAAACACTTCGTGTGACCACGTATATCATCATGAATTTTGCCACACAACCACTGAATGTAACTAACATAAAGGTTGAGATCTCATTTTACTCTCAAACATAGTGACACGGCTATTTCACATGTGACTGTTTTGAATGTATTGGTCACACATAATCACATTATAAAGTGGCCATAAATATAATTTAGATACACATTTGTGTCCTCGTGTGACTATTGTAAATCAGTTAGTCACATGATCGTGGGACGGTTTAGTGTGACCAGATATGACTCTTGGTCACTCTTATAGTTATAGGAGACTAACGTTTCAAACTTACTTTTAAGTTGTCACACACTAAAAATTCATATGTGGTAAAGTATTGAGCAAAAAATCAAAGTCACGTTTAAATAATATGTGACAGATGAGGCTATAAGATCTAACTACATACACAATTAACTCACGTGAAAAAACTTGAAGTGTGGTCACATTGTTCAAGTGTGTAACAAATAATTGTCACATACGCATATGTATAGTGTGGCTGATACTTCAAACTAATTTTCATTATGTCACACGTGTAAAATTGCGTGGCTAGATGGACCTGGTAAAATTAGCACTTGCGCCTAGTCACATTAATACTCATATGTGTGACAACGGAAAATCGAAATAGTCACATATAAGGAGTTCAGGTGTGGTTGTGTATTTGATTCTAGTGAGTTTTATCACATACATATCTGATAGTGTGACTGTTCAAAAATCAGGATGTGTGACGTATTCCACATTTTGTACTAGTGCTACTTCATATTCCCAACCTGGAGGTTCCTGCTTAATCATGAATCCTCATATGAACGATTTTCGGACCGTTGACGAGTTGGGTCGAGATAAGGATCTCCAAAATAGTGGTGACGACTTATCAGAGGATGACAAGATCCCCGAGCAGTAAGATAACCGTAACTTTTTGGATGAGGACGACGAGTAGAGGTTGTATTGGTATTTTTTCTTGTTATGTGTAATAATGTTTGAGACTTGTAACGTGTGTGAAACATTTTATTTAGGATGTATAAGTGGATTTGCTAAATATTGTATTGTATCATTTGATAATTTATCTTATTGTGGTATTGTAACGTTTATTGATTTGTTATTATTTTGTATTGTAGATATGCTGAATTTTGCCATTTTGAATTGTAGATTTTTTTCGAAAAATCTGGAAACTACAAAAATGCCCAGTTTGTTTTACCCCAAGGTATATATAGGGTCGACTTAGTCTTCCCTAAAACACCACTATTTTCCAATTTTTTAGCATAGGGTCGACTTTGTCCAAAGATCTAGGCCCGACTAAGTCGTCCCTTGTTGGGTCAGTATTTGCTGACCCTTAAGCAACTCTAGGATTTGAATATGAAATCCCCCTAAGTGTTTCATGTTCAACAGAAAGGTGACTCTGGTGATGCATGACCAAGAGGAATAAAAATTCCTACTAAAGAATGTTTTGCTCAAGGATGTTCAGGTTTCCTCTTCCATAGAACTTAGAAGACAAAGGAGTCTTTGCTTCAAAGACTAGGCGGTCTAGTTGCTAAAGAATAAGTCCTGAAGAAGAGCTTTCAGTTTAGTTTGGCTTGACAATACCAAACTGAATGATGTTGATCTCCTCTAGAATGTTGAAGATACTTCAGTGTTCTGAAGGTTTACATTAGGCGGGAAAAGATTTACTTTAAGTCAAAGTAGGAAAGAGGTTGCTTATATTTGTAACACCCCCAAATCAGGTTTGCAGCGGAATAGTAATTGGGTGTCACGTGGGTGGATCATAGAACAAATGGCATACAAAGAATTGATTATAATTATATTATTTTGAAATACAATTGATACAAATATTATTTTAGTACAATCAGGTGAAATGTTGAATATCAGTTGTTACAAGTATCCTAGTGAAAACAAATCCCCTAATTATAATCATGCTCGTAAATGATGCTCAGTCCATACTCAAAAAATCTAGCTTAATTTCCTGAGAAAAACATGCTTAAAACAGTCAACATAAAGTTGGTGAATCCATAGAGTTTTGTAAAATCATAGTTGAGGACTGTAAATTGTCCTACATAGTGTTGCACAAAGTTTGATATAAAAATCAAGTATAGGATCTCAAATATACCATATAGTATTTCATAAGGTTTGATAAAAATCAAGTTTAGAAATATCAAAATGTTCCATATTGTATTGCACAAGTGTGATAAAAATCTAGTTCAGAGATCTCAGTATATTCCATGCATTAATGTACCAAATAATATAAAGTCAAGTTTAGAACCGCAAACATCCCAAAACTAGTATCGCACAAAGCCAAATATGTAGAAATGTAATCTTGCTTATGTTTTAGAGAGAGAAAGAGATAGAGAGATGGTGGATTACACACAATTCTAGAGAGAGAAACTTATGTTTACTATGTGAAAAATGAATAACCACACACCCTCTCCATCAAAGGAGAGGGTTTATATACCCAAGCCTTGTAATAGGCTTGGGCTTACATGTTTGGGACGGCCTACACATGTTGTAGGCTAGGCTTGGGCTTGTTTGTTAAATAACAGTGTCTAGACTACGAGCTACTACTTGGTATATTGTCGGAGTGACCTAATCTTCCTAAATACGTATAAACGTATTTCCAACAATATCCCCCTAAGGGAGGTCACTCTAAACAATGGTGCTACCCTAGTTACAATAATAAAATAAACCTAGCATACTATGCTTGTCTTGAGCTCATAGTCTTCGTCTTTCTTTTTCTTTTTCTTTTCTGGTGAACATGCTGATGTGATCTTTGATATAAATCTTGAGCATTAATCTCTTGCCTTGATCTCGTGGATCCATCACTTGTGATCTTCTCCTCTTCATGACACCATGTCCCACATACTTATACCTTCGTAATTATTGAAAGCTTCAGAGTTCGATACAGCGGAAGACTTAACTTTTAGGCTTTCTTGAATTAGATGAGATATTAAGTGCATAAAGTATAAGCATGCGGGGACGACTTCTTCTCAGATTCCGCAACGCCACCGTCTTCAAATGCCGCAACATAAGTAGACACGAACGAAGTGGCTTTGAACATTTCATTCTAATTCGGTAGCATTTTACCTCTGGTCGGTGAAGACCGTTGGACGATATAAAATATCGTACTTGTGGCAGGTAGATTTAATTAAAAATCTCCTTGACAAGATTTCGCGGGTAAACCCGTTCTCTTTACTCGACCATCTAAAGCTGATTGCGAGCGTAAAGAGTGAATCATTTGGATAAAATTATCCGCATGATTGAAGCCGTCAATTCTGATTCCTGGAACAAGTTTGATTCATTAAAGAATCGCACCATTGTTGCTTTCCAGTTGTCACAAGCTTGATTCGTATAGAATCTTGCAAGTTACCTACCAAGTGCTGTTTGAGGTTAACACTAGAAGGATTTCCACTCATCACCGTGAACACTAAGGTATCACTTTGAGTGTTCTTGCAAGATCACTAAGATATTGCGTAGAGGCCTGGAATGTGTTTAAATTCAGTTAAGAATTAAACCACTGTTTCTTTCCAGTTATCACAAGTTTGATTCATAAAGAATTGCACAAGTCACCTACCATGAGCTTTTTAATGTTCGCTCATGAAGGATTTCCATCTTCATTGTAAATACTTTCGTATTACTCGGATGTTCAGGCAAGATCATGAAGATTTTGCCTAGGACGCTTAAGATCTTTCTTACTTTTCACAGTGTGTGAAGAAGCAAGGAATTACGGAAATGTGTTCTAATGAGATATTTGATGATCTAAAATGGCTCTAGACTCGATCGTGCACTTTGGATTTTAGTGATCGAAGGCTGGAGAGGAGTGCTACCATTTCAATACCAATTTATTCGGAGTGAATAAATCGATAGATAACGTGTTGTCTCCGTGTGATTAAAACAAATACCTTTTAAGAGATATCTGAGTTAGCTGGGATGGGTTGTGCATTGTATCACTAGGTCCATGATGTCTATCTTCAATATCGAGCATCATTAAAATGATCTCAATAGCATATGTGTTGACCCGGTTTCTGCATAAAGTTGTAAGGAGGGCTTCTTTCTTTACACCCTTTATCTTTACAATTCTTTTTCATTCTTCAACCCTTCAATGCTTTCCAATACGTCATAACTAGCACCTTGTTGTGATTGTTCCAGTGCTAACTTAAGTACTTGGTCAGCATTAAGCTACGTTCACAATCTTTCTCCATCTTTCCTAAGGACTACTATTTCTAGCTATGGAATGTCCTTGGGAAGATTCCTCCGGTGCTGGAAGAATGATAGGACTTAACCTATCCTACCATCCTTATGTCACCACTATCTTCATCGTCGTGAAATAAATGGGTTTTGGGTAAGTATATGTCACCATGAAAATCCATTTTGATATGCCACGATATTCGAAAACATTTCGCATATGTCGGGATGAGCCAACACATTAAGTCAAACCATTTTTGATAATATCCCATATTAAATCACATTTTCTCCCCCATATTAAAAATATTAACCCAATCGATGTTTTTAATATCAATTGATTTAATGAAGTTTTAACAAAGGTTTTGGGAAGAAAATTGCAAGTCCATTTTATCTTCATGATATCAAACGTATGAGATATGATACCGATTTGTAACATGATCACATATTCACCATATTAGAAAAGAATTGACAAGGTTGGACCTGATTGATGGGAACATCATATGATAAGATCAAATGGTTCTTGTCAGCATATGTTGGTCGCCTCGTCATGTCTAAAGTCATCTCTTGTCACCACGTGTACGATTGGTATTGTTGTCTTGACACCAATTTGTGAACTTGACACGTTCGGCATCGAAGATTCTGAATGCTTGAAATTGCTCCCCTTCAATTGTTGACCCGTGTTCTATTGAAAGAGCTGTAGTCGTCGGTTGAGTAGTCGCATCGTCGAGTATGTAGATACCAATTGTAGATTGCTATGGTTGTAGAGATGATAACTTCATAAAAACAAGACTTCTCTTGTTTTAACAAATAAATGCACTGAAACGTACATAGATTTGTGTTGGACCAAGTTATAAAGTAAACTTGATCCCTTACAAGGTTTTAAAGTAAACCTTGCACGAGAAAAATTAATTCCCGTTGTGAGCCAAAGCTTTCATAAGAAATATTTGACTTTAATATGAAAACAGGGTTGCAGTCTGAAATAACTACAAGCCATTTAGGCATGTTTTATGAAATATTTACAACTTTTGTACGAACTCTATTTATGGCGCCGTGTCAATATTAATCAACATTTCTAAGGCCGTAAATATTATCGTACCAAAAGACATGCCTTTGAAAAAATAAAGTAAAAATATTTTTGGAATTTTCTGAATTTTTCAATTTTTATGGTTTTTATATGGTTTTAAACTTTTGTATTTTTCTTTTGTGGATAAAAATATAAACAATATATACAGATGATCACCAAGGATACGGAGAATAGTTTACCATCACTATTCGTTTACTTCATATGCCAATTCCTTTAGAGTCTCGGTCGAGAAGGTTCTCATTCCTAGCTTGTCGGCCAAAAATTCAATTCGAGCGCGATCTAAAGCCTTCGTGAAAATATCCGCCAATTGATACTCATATCGGACAAAGTAAAGCTCGATTACTCCATTTTCCACTTGCTCCTTGATGAAATGGTAGCGAATGTCAATATGCTTCGACCGGGAGAATTGAACATTGTTGCAACATAAGGCAATTGCACTCTTGTTGTCGCAGTACATCGGAATTTTGTTGAAACCTAGACCATAGTCGGTTAATTACGTTCTCATCCAAAGAATTTGAGCACAGCAACCGGACATAGCTATGTATTCTGCTTCCGTACTTGAAATTGCAGCACTTTTCTGCCTTTTCGATGCCCAACTGATTAGTCGATCTCCTAGTAGTTGCAAAGTTCCACTCGTGCTACGCCTTGTATCTTGAGAACCCGCGTGATCCGCATCTACATATGCCATAAGTGCAATCGAAGAGTCCTTTGAATACCAAAGTCCCCGATTAATGGTTCCTTTAAGATATCGAAAGATCCGTTTCACAGAGGCCAAGTGTAACTCAGTAGATCGAGTTTGATACCGAGCACACATACATATAGCAAACTGAAGATCAGGCTGACTAGCTGTGATATATAGAAGAGTACCGATCATTCCACGATACAATGTCGGATCAACGACAACTCCATGTGGATCTGCATCAAGCTTAGTTCGTTCCACCATTGGAGTATCCATGGGATCACAAGATTCCATCTTATATTTATTAAATGATTCAAGGGCATACTTGGATTGATTGATAAAGATGCCTCTGGGACTCTATGATATATGAAGTCCTAAGAAGAATGATACCTTGCCTATCATTGACATCTTAAACTTGGAAGACATGAGTGTCCCAAACTCATCGGATAAGGTTTGGGTCGAGGCTGTAAATATAATATCATCAACATATATTTGTACCATAATCATATCTTTACCTCTTTCTGAATGAAAAGCATGGGATCCACCTTGCCTTTTGCGAAGCCTTGCGTAATGAGGAATTGTGACAATAGATCATACCATGCGCGAGGAGCTTTCTTCAACCCATAGAGAGCCTTCTTAAGCTTGTACACATGATTAGGATAATTATGATTCACAAAACCATCCGGCTATTGAACATAGACCTCTTCCTTGATTTCACCATTAAGAAATGTCGTCTTCACATCCATCTGATAGACGATCATATTCATATGGGCAACATAAGCGAGGAATAGTCTAACAGCTTCCAAACGGGCAACAGGCGTAAAGGATTCCATAAAGTCGATGCCCAATAATTGCTTGTATATACGAGCTACTAGTCGAGCTTTGTTTTTCAATATACCGCCTAACTCATCAAGTTTCACCTTCTAAACCCATTTCAAAGTGAGTAACTGCACTTGATCCGGGCATGGGACAAGTTCCCAAACTTCAAGACGTATGAATTCGTTAAGTTCTTCTTGCATAGCTTCTATCCAACAGGATTGAGTAAAAGCTTGTTGCCATGTCTTAGGTTCAACTTCAGTGAGAAAAGAATCAAAATGACAAAACATTGCATTTTCTTGTAGCTGACTTCGTGTGGATACCGGACGATTAGGGTCACCAATAATAGAATCTATAGGATGATCCTTTGTCCACTTGCTGTCATGTTCACGAATCCGTGGATTGGAGTAAACTGTAGTAGGAGCTTCCTCTGAGGTGGACGACCCGACTTGATTAGGGTCAGGAATTGGTATACCAAAGAATGGATGTTCACGCATTTGAGAGAATTCCAAATTGTGATCATCATCATCCTCTTCATCATCAATAGGCATGACATGGGTAGTTGATTCGGGTGTAGGTTGTGAATTACTTGTTGAAGGTATATCTTGACAAATTGTAGGTGCAGATGTATCTGATTGTGCTTCGGTTGCTAGAGCGACAACTTCGGTTACCGGAGCTATTACCTCAGGTTCTGGAGCAACAATAGTTGGAGGAGTAAAGAATTCATCAAAGAACGGTTGAAACAACGTATCCCATTAAGTCCTAGAAGGTGGTGTAAATGATGATGAAGTAGGGTTGTTTGGGACAAGACCAAAACTAATGTTACTGGGTCCCATTTCATGAAGTACAGGTTCTGAGCTGTTTTGATCAGAAGCCATTGCTGTCAGCTCATCAAAATCAACATTCATAGTTTCGAGGATCTTACGAGACTTACGGTTGTAGATTCGGTATGCCTTCCTTGCGGGTGCGTAACCAATGAAAATACCAATATCAGCCTTAGGTTGAAGTTTTCCTAAATTGTCAACATCATTATTTGGATAGCAAAGAGAACCAAATACATGAAGATATGATAAATCTGGTACTTTTCCTTGGAGAAGCTCATAAGGTGTTTTACCATGGCGTTTACGAATTAGTGACCGGTTTTGGGTTTACACTGCTGTAGATACTGCTTCTTCCCATAAAAACAACGGAGCCTTTGCGTAAATTAAAATCGTTCGAGCAGCTTCCATAAGTGTGTGATTTCGCCTTTCAACGACACCGTTTTGTTGTGGAGTGCGAGCAACGGATGTTTCATGAGAAATGCCAACTTCTTCATAATAATCACGCAAAATTTGATTCAGAATTTCAGTTCCATTATCTGTACGAATGCGTCAGACAGTAGTGTTGAGACGCACTTGAATCATCTTGAGAAATCCGAGGATGAATTTAGGTGCCTCATTTTTTGCTTTAAGAAATTTCATGTAACACCCCCAAATTTTATACAATTCAATACAGCGGAAGACTCGTTGGTGTTACAAGATAGCACATTACTCACATCATAGACAACACATAAAAATCGCGTCGTTTAATAATAAAGCATTTTCATTCATAAATATCAAGTTTACATAGGTCCCAAGTCATTGTATTTCATACAAGTTTTACAAAGATTTTTAATGGAAAATATTATTTAAGTGCGGGCCATGAATTCTTGTTGTCTTCCCGAGAATTACCTTCAAATACCTGAGACAAAACATGTTAAAAGAAAAGGTCAGCGATAACGCCGAGTGAATTCATAGAGTTTAATGAAATCCATTAATATATCATCGGTACATAATTATTACCGAAAATCATTTTGTACAAATCTTTATAATAGGCCATAAAATAGCCAAAGTCATTTTATACAAATCCTTATCAAAAATCATAATATAGGCATTTGCCTTCAAAATCATTACGAACCATTGTCGTTAAAAACATCATACAATACGTTTTATAACGTTGTATAGATTAAATAAAAATCATTATATGAATATGGTTATATAAAACCAAAACACGAACATAATATCAATAATAAGACCCTGTATTGCTAGTCAGGCAATATATCGTAATTCAATACATAAAGTAGTATTTCGTTATTTTTGGATTATTACAAGCCGCATGACATTGTTACCTTACTACAACAAACAACGGGTAGCTAACCCGAAACTCATTTGGCCATCTAAATTAGCGTGTCGTCACAATAATCAACCTTGTGTAAATCTTCTCATACATAAATTCTCTTACCAATCAATGTGGCACGACGGGGATCAACCGTCAAGGCGCGAACTGGGGTGATCGTCCCCAAATAGTACTATTATATGCATAAGCGTCTACCAAATTCCGGTAGTTCACAATTCATGCTAATGGGACTTTTACTGACATAACCTAACTTTAATAATCCATTTCATCTATCAGGTCATATATCATTCATCGGGTCATACAATCATTCGGGTCCAAATCAATAAACAAACAATCGGGACAAATAGTGTCCTATTTTATCAAAACTAACATGGTATCTCCCTCGCGGGTTTATAAAACATTTAAAAGAGTGCGAGGCTATGAACTCACGTTGATGTGGGAAAGCGGGTTATCGGCAATTCGGATGTACGACACGTGCTTCAATCACAGAAACCTAGACAAATAATACTCGTCTTAGACTCTTGCCCAATGACTTTATAAAAATAACAATTATGTATACATATGATGATTTTATATATATGATGATCAAGTGGGTTTATATATTCTTATTTACTCATTTTAGTGTTTATGTATTGGTAACTTTTTAATAGTTTACTAGTTTGACCTATTTACATGTTTTAGGTCCAGTAAGCCTATTATAAGTTCATTAACTTGTATTAATCCATTTTATACTTGTATTATCAGTATTTATACTTTACATGTTGGGCCCAAATAGGTTAAGCCCAATAAGTAATTTTTATAAGTGTTTAACTTATCTAGTTAAATTATTAGTCCAAATATGCTAACTTAGCTCGTTAATGTCCGTATGTCATATAGTTCAGGTTTTATCGGTTTTTACTTGTATTAGGTACTTATAAATCAGTATATGACTTTTAAAAACTTTACATTAGACGGGTTTGATCGTCTAAGTTTTAATTGCCGAAAAACGTTAATTTTACGGTAATAGCCGAAAAAGTCGTACAAATCATGTTTATAGTTTTTATAACTTATAAATCTTATTCAACTACCATTTTTATAAAGTGTCCATTATTTAAACTTATACATATTTATATAAATGAAATTTATAAGTTAGTGTGCTTTAATTCACATTTTATACTATATTAGTTTGAGTGCTTATATAATACTATTAAACATTAATTCTTCAAAATTTGATTTTTTAGTTTTATCTTCACCATTTTTATCATATCTTGAGTTCTATAAGGAGATAGAAGCTCATTTTTGGGTGCCATAAACTTCATATTATGTTCTACAAATAAGTTAGTTATAGCTACTGCTCAATCCATGTCTAAGTATCCTTAACAGTCCCTACAAAACAGACTAATCAGATTGGTATACAAATATTGTTTTGATCATATCTCACTCATTTTTAAGATTCCATTGTATGGCCAACTCTCACATGTGTATAACACCTAATACTTACTGTAAATTGATTCCACCATGCCATTTTATCAGTTTATCATTTGGTTACTTACTGTTTTTATACAGCCATCATATTTCGCAAGATTTTAACCTTTTTACCTATGGTTTTCCATCTTTTTAACCATGTTTATCAAATCTATCAACACCAAATCCCCACATAATATTTTTAATCATCATTCATCATCATATACATATACATAAATAAATAAATTACAAGATTACATAATCAAAATAACAAAAGTATAGGAAGAAACAATCTCTATACCACCAAAGTGATGAAATGATGAGTTTTTGGATGAACAAGACTTGGTTTTGGGTAACCAATCTTATGAGATATCAACACCACTTCTAGGATCACCAAGTATTTGTAGACTCCTCCAAAATCAGCCCCTGATATCCACATAAACTCCTTTTTGGTTGTTAAAATCACCTCCAATCTTCATAACTTCAATTGGTTTTCATCATATGTAAATTATACATATGATTTATGGTTGAATTTTTGATCTAATGGGGTGTTTTTGGGTGATATGGGACGTTCATAGGGAGAGAGGAGAGTGTTGTGTGTGAGATTTGCATGTAAGAATGAGTAACTAGTTTAGCTTTAGTGGTTTTAAGTTTACAAATGGTTTTGGTCAAAAGTGTAGGACAAGTCTCCTATACTTGTGTGTTAGCCTGCCACCAAAGGGTGGTGTTAGCTCTTCTTGCCACCACTTGTTATGGGGGTGGGTAAGTGTAAACTTGTCTCATCCCCATTAATTTTCGGGTATTCCTCGATTCTATTTTCCTCGATATGCGTGCCCTCGGGTCATTTTACGAAAAACGTTTTTATAAATTATGAATCAACGACACAAAACGAATCTAATAAAATTTGTCTCATCAAAAATGGAGTTCGAAAACGTAATTACGTAATCCTAAGGTTTCTGGTTTAGTCGTAATGGACGTTAAATAATGAACGTAAGTCCTAATCTCTTCTCGTAAATTTGTGAGTTTATGAACTAACTCAAATTTAAAATCCCAAAATAATATTCACGGATAAATTTATTTCCTGGACTGTCACCAAAACGGTGTATGTAAACGTAAGCACGTAACGTAGAATCCTCTAGTTTAAACGTCGTCGATGCTACTTCAAGACGTAAACCCAAATTTCTTCCCATAAATGAGTGAGTTCATAATATAACATCAAAATATTATTTTTAAATTATACTTGAGAATAAAATATCAACCATAAATTGACGGATTGTCACAACATTTACCCCTAAACAAGATCTTTGTCCTCAAAGATCAATTTATCTTACTACTAGTTTCTTATAGAGTTAAAGCCAGTGGGTATTTCCTCCACATTAGGTCATTCCTCACAAGTGTAATTCATTACAATACGCGAGTTTCAGCAAACATAACTACGGGAATAAGATCAGGCTTAATGTTGACTTACTTTCTCTATCCATGATGTTCATGGGTTTTTGATGAATGCAACTTTTTGCCGATCTAAACTTTACTAGGAAACAATCAGATTTTCGCTTGATAGACATTTTATCAAGTTCGATATACGAAACATAATTCACACAACCCTTGATGTCCTAGGGTAGATCCAACTTATATGCCTTTCAAACCAACTTTTTACATCATCTCAGTGGTCCCATACAACGGTGACTTATATCCCATGATCTTTCAGATCATCAATTCATTTTTCTATGGTTAAATTTTTTTTTGGCATAACTTCGCTACCCATCTAGCACTTCAAGATCTACATTTCATATTCACATAACCTCCTGCCCACTATCGGCAGTCAATAATCAGATCCTAATTTCAACAATCATTTCAGGTCTCGCGGGTCGAGTATTTTGTAAAGTTTGCTTCGCCATCATAGGAAACCTTAAACCTAAAAGACATGTCCAACTCACTATGGGTTTATGTCGGGTGTCTTCATCCCAACTCCTGCTTACAGATGCTCTAATATATATCCTCACAAGATTCGATCTCGATCCTAATACGATAGTTTTCAATGATAATCTCTCCAAATGAAAACGATTATATGGTTTATTACCAAAGGTCAATTATTCAAGCATAACACAAGACTTCTAGTGTTTTGTATCGTTACTTGCCTCGTCCCTTCGACTGGGGTGGCAAATAGTACTCTCATCAAGGTTCGTTCCCAATGACTTCTGAGCAAATCTCTAGAAATTCAATGCGAAGCGAGGATCTTGATAGAGATGATCGATACAGGCACACTTTGTTTACACAACTCCTTTAAATACAAAAGAGTCAATTTCTTCATCGAGAATCTATCATTAACAGGAATGATATTAGCAGATTTGGTCAGTCTGTCGACGATGACCCAAATCGAATCAAATTCAGATGATGACCTTTGCAATAGTTAGACGTTTACTAATGTATGAGGCGATGTCTGCCTTCATAATTTGCCATCAATACAACTTCTTCAGATAAAGATACACTAAATCAGAAATGGTATGAATAGAATACTTTATCTTACCAGATTCCAACATGACTAAATCTCAAAATCCTCTATATTTAGGCAACCACAAGCAGCCTTTAAAACATTTAACGCCATTGGATTCTCAATTCTAATGGTTCACATTAGCCGCGAACCCCTTTTAATTATCTATATTATCCTTCTTACAAGCATCAATTATTTCTAAATTGCTCGGCAATTTATTTTGCACATTCATTATTAAGAAATACATCCTAATTGATTCTTTATCCTTCCTATATAATGTGTCAGTAATTACGTTCACTTTCCTAGATGGAATAGATATCATGACCGTATTTATTCGAAAATTCTTTCTTCACATTTTCTAAGTCTTAGTTCTATCTCACCTATTGTTTTTATCAGTTTTGCTCAATCCGACGTTTAAAGCGTCGGTAATTACTACAATTAATTAAATAATAAATATTTAATTTTTTTATGAAACGTAAACGCAAAAAGTTTTTAAATTTTCTCAGTTTGTCCAATTACATAAAAATGTTCAAAATAAATTTGAATTTAATTAACATAATTTTTGTTGATTTATCGGAAATAATTAGTAAGATCTGTAAATGTTCGAAAAACCTTCGTTTATTCTTTGGTAAAAATTTTCTTTGTTGAAACGCAAAAATTGTCGTTTCAAATTTTAAGTCATGGTTTAACGGTTTCCTCAATCCCTCTTAGGTTGTCTTGAGGTATACTCAAACATTTACCCCTAAACAGGAGTTTAGTTAAATGATTTGTGTATAAGGGAATAATCTCTTAAAAATCCTTTGTTAAAACATTAGTCAAAACATATTTCTATTTTATTTTTGGTATAACCCTAAGCCTTAATGGCTCTAATTTTTGAAGAGTCAATATATATACATCTTACCATCATTAATCAAACGATCATTTTATGTAAAGGATCAAGCCTTAAATCACATATTAATTATTTAAGGTACAGGTTTTCATTGTTCGGACAACTCCGGGCAGTCTATAAATAATTATTAACTCATTCTTATTCTTATAAACAAACAGATGGTTCTTAATGATCACAAGCATGAATTTATCAAATTATAGCCTACACACGTGATTCACCAAATTTATGGATGCTACATTTAGTCAATCCAAACGATATATCATGAAACTCATAATGTTCATTACAAGTTTTGGATATAATAATTGGAATAGATAATCTTTTTCGCGGATGCGAATTTGATGATAACCATGCCGAGGATCAAATCTTGAATATACGCTAGAACCTTGTAAATGATCGAACAAGTCTATCATCATAGGTAGTGGATATAGATTTTTATTCGTCAATTTACTTAGTTCACGGTAATCAATAAATAAAAGGAATAATAACACCATAGCTCTTCATGATGATGAGCTCGGTAGAATAAAATCTTTCTCCGACAATCTCTCACTTGTACGGTAATTCCTTTAATTTAGATGGTGCTGTCGTACAGTGCACACGCCACAGGTGCAACACCAAGAATATAATCGATACCAAAGTCAACCTGCCTTAATGGCAAAATTCTAGGTAATTTACAAGCAAATACCTCCTAAAGTTTCAGATAACAGAAACATCCTTTAATACATTTACATTAAGTTCTTTCTAGATTACAAGATCTATGACTAGTTCACAACCATTCATGGTATAATTTCAAGTCTAAATGCAAGATATAGTTGTCCATCAAGAATTATTTAGATCACTTTCGAAAATCAACATCTTATCTTTTGAGGGAATTTTACTCGAGTTCCCATCAATTAAGACAATGTCGTCATGTCATAATCAATCAATCCATTCTACTAGCACTACCAACTTTCCAGTTTTATTGCCGTCGATAAGATGTGAACTTCTCAAAAGACTAATAATAACTCATAACCCTTCACAAATTCAAGGATATATAGAGACACAACTACCATTAAAAGAGTAAGGTCAACGCATAATCTACGCGAGAGAATTTCAAATCAGATACAGACGAAAACATTAACGAATATGAATACCTCCCATGTTTTCATGATTTTAGTACGCATTCGAAAGCTCCTCGGATCGTTACCCAGGTCATCCAAATGGAATCAAATGAAAAGAAATGATAGGAACATCAATACATACAGTCGGCTATCAACACTCGGTAATCAAATACTTTTTCAAATAATCTCACCACGAGAGAATTGGACAAGAAGGGGATATCAATTGTAAAATAAGACAATTTCCACAGATGAGTAAATTCGACTCAGAAGAATAAATGGTACGGGCACATATATAGGTGTCCCTATCAATATGTCCATATTTTTCACTTCTTGCAGATCTCATAAAATTTAATCTTTCACAATCTTCAAAGAAAATATAGTGTTTATTAATAATTTCATGGTGACTACTAATCAGTCTTGCATGGTCCCTTCCAAATTGTATGTAGGCGCGCAACTATATACAATTTCAAGATTAACGATGCAATACTCAGTTCGTCAAAATTTTATCATCATGTTTATAATAAAAATATTTTCATGCTTAATTCTTAAATAAGAATCAAGAATAAATTTACAAAGATTTTCTTTGTTATGAAAACAATTAAGATTTCCAAGGTGTTTTATAAACAACTTTACTTCGATAACGATTATTTATAAGTCTCACTTTAAATAATCCATACGGTTGTAATGGTTACAGTCGTGCTTCTTTAAACCCCACTTTTCACCAACCCCACGTCACTAATCGAACTACAAAAATCCAACACAATTGTGCCAATACAACCGAAAATAATGTAGCCTTATAACCTTTCTCGATTTCACAACAATAAAACGCAAATACTCATTGCAATTTTCATATTCTTTATCTTAAAATCCCCTTAAATGTTTTTCTACACACCAAGTGTTTGTGAAAATGTCTCAACCACAAAACATACATAAAACACACCATCCTTTTTTTTTCAAACCGATTTCATATATATTAATCATTCTATTTTCATGACATCATCATCTACCTCTTCGGACGGAACTTGGCCATGTCCATTTCGAGGTTTTCATTGTTGCCCGGATGGTCAAGTGGGCAATAAAGGGTTTGCTCGTTTGTTTTCTCATATTAAGAGGCACCATTTTTCGACCGATGAACGTAAAGATGCATTACGTGAGGCTATTTCTACGGACCATGGATTATATATGGCAGTCGAGGAAACTTTGAAGGCATTTGAAAAATGGTTATGTGGGGATTGTATGACATTCCATGCTGTGAGTCGGTCATGTCATCACCAAGACGGTCTTGTTCGTCCTTCAAACGAGCCAGGCGACATGAATGGTTACATTGTTGGAATTTCCAAGCCTTCTTATAATGAATACGAGATAGAAGTAACTGAAGGGTTGGCTTTGGATGTTGAGCTTCTTGATCGTGTTTTTAAATTGCCTATCACAACTGTCAAGAGTATTCCCCATGGATGTCGTCTCGCTTTCTCTCAGGCGTTAAAAACAGTTCTTTACCAAGTGGTCGCCCGACCCGATTCTGTTGGTGCGTGGGTCAAGTTGTTACTTCTTCCACGATGTACGCTGCAGGTATGTAGGCCCAAGACTAGACAAGAGCGTAGGTCCGGCAATAGAAAAGCTTTGCAACAATGTTCTATCTTGAAGTCACTAGCTACATGGGGGGAAGATGATGGTATCGCAACGTTAGTTCAAAACATGTTGGATGTTGCTAGGTCGGGATCCTTTGGTGAGGGTCGAGGTGATTTGATGGAGGATAGAACAACGGGCAATACCAACATCAGACAATGTCTTCGCAAGGTTGCGGATGGGCACTTTACAGCTGCAGTAAAAGTGCTATCCTCTTCTGGTGTAGCTCCATACTCGGGTGATACTATTAAAGCCTTGGAGGCTAAGCATCCTTACAAGCCACCCCCATCCATGCCGAGCAACACTTTTTATGAGTCTCCTCTTGTAGCAGAGATTGATTGTGTCTTTGGTTGCATTAAATCCTTTCCTAAAGGTACTTCATGCGGGAGAGATGGTTTGAGGGGACAACATATATTAGATGCTCTGTGTGGAGAGGGTTCTGCTACTGCTACAGATCTCTTAATGGCCATCACATCGGTCGTTAATTTATGGCTGGCAGGGCGGTGTCCGTCTATTTTGGCAGAGTTTGTTGCATCTGCTCCTCTCACGCCTCTACTAAAACCTGATAACGGGATTCGACCTATTGCAGTGTGCACTATATGGAGACGTTTGGTTTCCAAGGTTGCTATGAAAGGTGTGGGTAAGTAAATGTCCAAGTACCTTGGTGATTTCCAATTTGGAGTCGGAGTATTAGGTGGTGCTGAGGCTGTTTTACATAGCGCCAATAGGGTGTTGACTGAATACCATAATGATGGGTCTCTTGCAATGCTCACTGTGGACTTCTAAAATGCATTTAACCTTGTGGATAGATCAACACTACTTCATGAAGTTAGGGTGAGGTGTCCTTCTATTTCTTTGTGGGTAAATTTCTTATATGGTCAAGCAGCGAGGTTGTATATAGGAGACACACATATTTGGTCTGCCACGGGAGTGCAGCAAGGCGACCCATTGGGACCTCTTCTTTTTGCTCTTGTCTAGCACCCGCTTGTACATAAGATCAGAGACAGTTGCAAGCTTCTTCTTCATGCTTGGTATCTTGATGATGGAACCATTATTGGAGATTCAGAAGAGGTATCCAAGGTGTTAGACATTATAAAGACGACTGGTCCAAGTTTGGGTCTTGAACTTAACATCAAGAAAATAGAGATTTTTTGGCCCTCTTGTAATGGTACGAAGCTTCGGGAGGGTTTATTTCCGGTTGATATTCGTAGGCCGTCTTTGGGTGTGAAGCTTCTTGGGGGAGCTGTTAGTAGAGATGCAGATTTTATTAGTGGGTTGGCTATGAAGAGAGCCGTAAATGCTGTTGACTTGATGGGTCTTCTTCCACAACTTCATGACCCGCAAAGTGAGCTCCTTTTGCTTCGTTCATGTATGGGTATTGCTAAACTTTATTTTGGTTTAAGGACATGTCAACCTATACACATGGAGGAGGCGGCTTTGTTTTTTGACAAAGGGTTGCGTGGTTCAATCGAAAATATAGTGGTTTGTGGAGGACCTTTTTTTGGTGACTTGCAGTGGAGACTTGCTTCTTTACCCATTCGTCTTGGTGGGTTGGGCTTGTACTCAGCAAAAGTGGTCTCCTCCTATGCTTTTGTGGCCTCGAGGGCCCAATCTTGGGTGCTACAAGACCACATCTTACGTGACAGTGGTATATGTGGTATGGACGATGATTACGTTTCTGCTTTGGCTTGTCTTCGTGATACGATACCAAGCTTTGATTTTAGCGTTTTCGCTAATAAGGACACCGCCCCATCTAAAGCCCAAGAAACATTGGCGAGTGCCCTTTTTAGTGAGATGGTCAAGGATATGGAAGCCCACTTTGACATGACAGTTAGACAGAAAGCAGTTTTCGAGTGTCTTCGCGCACCACATGCCCAAGATTTCCTACAAGCTATCCCCATAGACGGGCTCGGTCAACATATGTCGCCGGTGGAATACCGCACTATCCGTAAGTATCGCCTTATGATTCCATTATTTCCGGTTGATGCTATATGCCCTATTTGTCGCAAGGCATGTTTGGATTCTTTTGGGGAACATGCGGTTCATTGTAAAGAACTTCCGGGCTTCAAGTATCGACATGATTTTGTTAGGGACGTTCTTTACGACATATGTAGGCGTGCTGGGATCTCCTCCAAAAAAGAGGCACCTGTGAATTTCTTGACTGACCCGTCAGATGGAAGATCCACACTGAGACCCGCTGATATTTTGGTTTTTGGATGGGTTGGAGGTAAACATGCGTGCGTTGATTTGACAGGTGTTTCTCCTCTCGTAGGGCTAGGCAGTCGAGATTTTACAGCGGGTCAGGCTGCTATAAAAGCCGCCTCGTGCAAAGTGACTAAACACGAGAAAGCATGTGTTGAAAATCAACATGTGTTTATTCCTTTCGCGTTTGATACATTTGGTTTCCTTGCACCTGAGGCGGTGGAGCTACTTACGAGAATACAACGTGTTATGAATAGTAATGTTTTGGCTCCTAAATCCACAAACGTTGTATTTAATAGACTTGGTTTTGCTATACAAAAAGGGCTAGCGGCGCAGCTTGTTGCCCGTTTGCCTTCTCCTAATATGTAAATTATAATTATTAATGATTCAAACTGTTCTGTTTCGGTAAAAAAAAAAATTAGTGATCTACAAAGGAGTGATGAAGAGTTGTTCACCAAGAACTAACTTAAATATGATAGGAAATGAGCTTAGCCAAATAATCATGAGTTTCATGACCTCGATGACGCTCAGGAATACAAAGAGAATAATCCACAACGTAACTCAAATCGAAATGAGTACTTGTTCAATGGTTGCATCACTAATGCGAACATTAGGAGGAAGCAATAAAGGATAGATAACATCGATACATGTAGGATTTAGCAATAAAATGTAGTCTTTTCATTAATCACCAACAAGTCAAAATTGTACCGTAACACATTACGTGTCACTATGTCATACAATTCCAAGAACTCATCCTACTAACTGATGTCTCAGTTAAGTTAGGGATTTTTAAAAGATACTACAATGAATACTAATCTACAGTAGTCATTAGGTGTTCCACATGTCCCGAAAGATCCATCGGTCCCAATTCAGAAGAAGATTCTTCAATTTATTTCTTGGACACTGGGCATCCTCGTTAGTGGACACTGACCTAGGAACAACCCTTAACACAAACTAACAATCATTTAAAACCTTATAATTCAATCAAAGAACTTAACGACTTCCTCTTAACAATTTCATATTCCATACGAGTTAAATTTTTACATTATTCATTTTGAATCAACTTATACTCAATGCGACATCCTACCTCATTTTCCAATACTTTCAACCTTACTCTCAGACCTTGAAAGGGCAATAAAAGCTCGATATAATCAACACTTAAGTTCCAATCCTATAGCTCTTACAACAATAGTTATCAAAGGAGTCACTAGTATGAAATGACTCGCACATTCAGTTAGACTTCTCGGAAAGGTACTAGTGGCATGAGGCTTTTGGGTAATGGTTCCAATGACAGCCTCAAGTGCAACATTCACCCATTCGATTTCAATTTATGAATTGGGTGACAACGAATCAGATGACACCTTTCCAGGTGCTAACGTTTTGTTAAACTCCACTCTATAAGGAAAGATCGTCATGGCATCGATATCAGACTTAATCTCGCCAATTCTTCTTTAATTTCACAATCAACTATTATCAACATTCCTACGAATATCAACCATTTCTTTGGGATCATAAACATCCACAACTTAGTTTAGATCTAGGATAGCTAGAATTCATACGGGAATAGCTTCGATTAATTTGCTAGGGGATTTAGGGTTCCTTGTGACAATCTACGTCGTATAAATACCTTATATAAATATCAAAATAATCATCAAAAAATCATGTAATCAAATTACATCATATATATAATCCAAGTTATATTTATATTAAAATAACACTTCTCAGTCTGGCCTTGTCGGTAACTCGGGAATTCTTCGGCACCGTTATAGTCAAAAGAGTTTTAGACATTTTTAGAAAAATGTTTATAGTTAAAAGATTTTGAAAAAAAAAATTTATTCAAAAAATTGGTTTTAAAAATCTTTCGTTCTCTATAACGAGAGCTCTGGTACCAAACTGTAACACCCCCAAATTTTATACAATTCAATACAGCGGAAGACTCGTTGGTGTTACGGGATAGCACATTATCATAGACAACGTATAAAAATCGCGTCGTTTAATAATAAAGCATTTGAAATTGTGTATAATGCAGATCGTTTTTCTCAGTTCTTGCTAATTGAAAGTCCAACCAATATCGGGTTTTTAACTGTTTTTGGTTGTTAATCTTTTTTGGATATTCTATTTGCTAATTCAACAAAGCCTTGCAAAACTGAAAAATATTACCTACTTATATGTAAAACATAGTGCAATTACCAAGTTTTTATTCAAGTAAGATTCAAAATGTAAATTTTAAAACTAAAAGGACTGAAATTGTAAATTCTATGAAAGTTAAATGCTTAAAATGTAAATCCTAACAAGTATAGGGACTGAAAATGTAAAACAGTTAACCAAAAGGATCAAAAATGTAAAATATGTAACAAACTAACCAAATTGTAACAAATTCCAAAACTGAAAACTAAATTCTAACAAACTTCAAATTGAAAGGACTTAATTGTGAAAACCCTAAAAAATGCAAACTTAGCCAGGTTTAGAAACTGTTTGAAACAAGAAGGACCAAAATGCAATTTTAAAAACTATTTAAGCCAAAAACGGGTTAACAAGACAAATAAGCTCGTTTGAGCTTATTACTGGACCAAAATAGTTCAAACCAATTGCAAAACACTTAGAATCCAAAATAAGCTAGGTCTATAAAAGGAAACTTACTGAAAATGTCAAATAAGCAAATAAGCACTTCACAATAAGCTCAAAATAAGCTCTAGGACAATCTGGACATGCACAACTTGATTTTTGTGCTTAAACTGATTAAAGAGCTCAAATGATGAACGAGAAGTCAAGTCATATCAAATTTCATCAAGTAATAAGCTAGGAATGTGAATTAAGCTGAAAATGGCTTATCGTTGACCAAGCGTTGACCAAAAGTTTTTGACAAAAAGCTGAAACTCTCAAATATCAACCAATACCATATACTAAGTGGATTTGTGAAAGAAAATTGCAAAGTTAATGAATGAAATCAAAAGATCTGAAAATCCAGTTTCCATTTACAGAAACATTGCTTATCTTACATGCTCAGATTTTTGCTTATTACTCCTAGCTTAATGGAAACTGTATCAAGTGCTTATAGACTATGAAACTTTATAATATGACCTACAAAATCAGAACAGGTTTGGTGAAATTTCATCAAGAAATCAGTTAATGGCAAGCAAATGAAAATGACAACTTTTTAAAGGCAAAACTGAATGAAAATCAACCCAAACTTTTTCTTGCCAATTGCCTTTCTGACTTACTACTTGACTTGAAAATTACTCAAAACACTTTGTAATCACCTAATGACTGAAAATGAACATTATCTTGCCAAAAAACAATGCTTGAAAACTTATCAACAGCTAATTCCAAACACTCCTTTATCTGAACTAAATGAAAATTTACAAAGACTTTTTAAGTACTAGTTCAAACTGAATGAAAACCTTTAGTAAACCAAACTCAATGCTCAAAATGAAATGTGTAAGAACTACTTGCGAAGCATTGAGCAATTCTAGACCTCAATCAAAGTAGAAGGCTAAAACTGACTAAAAAAGGCTATAAGCTAGATCACAATCTAAAGTTATAAGTAGATAGACAAAGCTAAGGCTACCAGCTAACTAGAATCAATCCACAATTAAGCTAACAAGTTTTATCATACATTCACAAAGGATTTACACTAAAAAAGAAGAATGCAATTGACAATTTTAGTGGAACCAAAAATCAGAACTTTAGAACCAAGTGAAGAAACCATTGGGAAGTAGAGGAGTGCTGAACTCTCTATCCTAGTGCTAACCACCACCTTAGCACTAGATCAACCATCTACAATCAACAAATCTGCTACAATCAATAAGAACATCTCCATGGCATGAACTCTTCTCATAAGCTATGGATTTGAACTGAAAATAACAATCAGCTACAATTCTTCTTCCAAAGTTAGTTATGATCAATGTATGATCATAAGAAACTCTAAACAGCAACACAAGTCTCAATGGAAAGCAGGTATGAACAGTAATGAAGAAGATAGAATTTGGCGGGAAATGAAGAATTTGAAATTTATTAATGGAATTCAGTTACAAAGTTGGTTAAAAGGATTCTAACTAACTAACTAACTCAAGAGTGTGTCAAACTCTTGAGTAGTTTAGCTAAGAAAGGGAAAAGTTGAGAGAAAATGTAAATGTGTGTGTTTTTCACACTTACAACTACTTAGTACAAATGAAGATCTAAACTGCTATTTATAGACTTGAGAAGGAAGTTTGTTGGGGATTGTGACGTGTTGAGACCAATCCCATGTCTCCATGTGGCATAATTCTGCTAAGTCCATTTGCAGGTATGAACATGAAATTGGGGTTTTCTGCTTGAGTTGATTTGATGTTAATTGATGATGACCAATGTGTTCGTCTCTCAAAAATAAGCAATTTTGATGTTTAAAACTCTTCATGAAATCCATTGTAGCTCAAAAACGTTCCTGGGAAATTTTGCTCGTCTTGAAGATGACACGTGTCATACTCTGAATGGTTGAAAACAAGTCACACGGATCACACTGTTGGGATTTTGTTATTTAATGTGGCGGCTGAGTGGGAAATTAATGCACATTATTTGGCAATCCGTGTTTAATATTTGCTGCCTTCTCATTGGTTGAAATTGTTTCACATGGATTAAACTTGAACTAATTTCCAATATTGGCAGATTTAGCCCCTAGACTTTGGCAGATTGCACTTTAAGGCTTGTAACTTCATTTCTTTGGCACTTTTAGTTCTTCAAACTTCATTCTTGAGCAGAATTGGTCCTTTGACTGAGTTGACTTGATAGTTGACCAAATTTGACTATGATCTTGACTTTTTACAATATTTACACTTTGGTCCTTCATCTTTGATAGTTTGTCAAGATAGGTCCTTGTACTTCAAAGTCTTGTCACTTTTGATCCTTCTTTGTCTTTTTCATCAATTTAGGCTTGATTATTCCTTGTTTGCTTGAAAATGTATCCTTTTACCTGCACAAGTGTACACAAACACAAACATACCACATAACACTGTTTTTGCAAGATAAATTGGTATTTTGCTTCATGTTTTAGGGTTATTTGTTGATAAATTGATATGAGTTTAAGCTCATATCAAATCCCCTACACTTGAACATTGTCATGTCCTCATGCAATTATATATATTTTAAAGCACAAATTTACATTCTCCTCATAATTTATCCACCTTAGCCATATGGAATGCGTCTACACTACTCTAAACTACATGATGCATGATTTTGACTTTTAACAATGCAATGAACAAAATACAATTCTATCTATATCTTTTTGATTTTTCTTGAAATAGTTTTGATGGAAATAACTCATAAAGAATTCAATGGCTTAGATTAGGGCTTGGGTACCATGGATATTTATCACCCTCAAGTTTCACTTTCCCCATACCAAGCTTAAAAATGGGATCATTGCATTCACAAGTAAAAAGTGCATCAACTTATTCATGACAATTAAATGTGGAACCGGTTATTATTTGAGCAAAATGCTTGTCGGAAAATTTGTCATTTATTCAAGTGTGAAGTATAAGAAGTGTAAAATCCAAAAATAAGGAAGCACGATTTTAATCCTAAGTAATCCTCTCATCCATTACTTGAAAAACCGCTCACAATTAATACAAGTCCGTTTCAAGAATAATAAGTCATTCGCCTTATGTGTAAAATCCTCATGTCATGCTTTCATAAGTAGCTACACACTCGCTAAGGAAAGAAAAATAAAACTCACGCAATAATTTACATCCGCCATCTTTTTGAGACTTTGGATCTTCAACCCCGCAACCCGTCAAGGTAATATTGGATTGGAGCAATCTATTGAATCCCCGCAACCCGTCAAGGTAATATTGGAACTCAATAGTCACTATAATTAACACCACACTGCCCCTCTTGGGAGTCTTGTATTATTATTTTTTTTTCTTTTCTTTTTTTTTTCTTTTTCTAGCCACTCATTTTTTTATAAGCCGCTCTTATTTTTCTTTATTCCTCACTAAGAAATTTGAAAAGAATAAAAGGAAAAACACCCGCTAAATATTGAGCATGACATAAGTCTAGTACACATAAAACGTTCTAACTTAGAATCTTAAGACGTACTTATATCAACCATGAATGATTAGACAAAAATACATAAGAGATTACAAACCGATTAAAACCGTTCTTGATTATTTATTAACAATTATATACATGCGAAGAAAATAGAGGTTTAAGAAGAGAAGGGTTTAGCCACAAGTAATTATCATGAAGTTTATCTAGCCCTTTTATACTTGCTTCAACTCTATCATTTCCCATTCTCCACAAATTTAAAATCTCAAAGAATGAGATTGGTGGATGCTTAGCCTAATAGACCAATGAAGGACTACATGGTTAAGGATACTAGCTAGAGAATGCTAAAATAAGAAAACTCGGGTTGAGTCAAAATACCCATGGCGGGCCTAATATGTCAAAGAAGTCTAAATTTGTTAAACCATGTTTTATTTTATTTTTTCCTTTTTATTTATTTTTGATGAAAATTAAAAGAAGAAATATATACAATGCAAATGTGTTATGCAAATGAAAAATGATTTATGTAAAAATTATGAATGCATATTTTTGGTGGCCAAAGTAGATCAAAAATTTGAAAAATGTTGAAAAATCAAATTTCCATGTTATCAAGCAAGACAATGACAAGTTCTAGGTAAGGTCACTTCGATAGAAGACCCCCCTACACTTAAGCTAAACATTGTCCTCAATGTTTAAGAGCATGGAAGTATAAAAACTTCCCCTACACTTATTAGTGATATCATGTTTAAGCACAAGGTGTCAATGAAAAATCACTATAGTAACGAAGTGAACCGGATACAAGGGCCTCCTCCATAAGCTCCAAAGCATGAGATGAGTGAGCAACCCTACAAACAATCATGAAGACAAAAGAAAGTCTCCCCTACACTTATCTCCAAGTCTATACCTTTATTTCTAACCTACAACACTCTAAACCTAGTTATACGATGCTTGAGTTAATGAGTCTCTAGCTCGACTCGTCCCTCAATGAATTAATTCATGCGGAAAATGGGGATCTCTTGGACCATTTCAACGGAAATGTCCTCCCCAAAGTAATGCTTAACACGGTGACCATTCACTATAAAATTTGGACCATCGGGTTGTGACAACTTAATAGTTCCATATGGAAACACTTGAGCAATAGTGAATGGACCGGACCATCTCGACTTAAGCTTGCCCGCAAAAAGTTTCAATCTTGAGTTAAAGAGGAGAATCGGCTCTCCAACTTTGAACTCACGATTCTTGATCTTAGCATCATGCAATTTCTAAGTCTTTTCCTTGTAAAGCAAAGAATTTTCATAGGCATTGGCTCTCAATTCATCCATCTCATTGAGTTGAGCTTTCTTATGGGAACCGGCTTGGTTTAAATCAAAGTTAGCCCATTTGAGAGCCCAAGATGCCTTATGTTCTAGCTCGAATGGGAGGTGGCACGCTTTTCCATAGACAAGCCTATAAGGAGTACAACCAATTGGTGTTTTAAAAGCCGTCCTAAACGCCCATAAAACATCATCAAGCTTATCTGACCAAGAAGCTCGATGCTCTCCCACCGTTCTCTCTAAAATTCTCTTTAAACCACGATTTGTGACCTCGGTTTGACCATTTGTTTGAGGGTGATACGCGGTAGAAAGTCTATGATTCACTCCATATTTCTTCATCACTCTCGTGAATTGATCATTACAAAAGTGCGTACCACGATCACTTATGATGGCCCGAGGTACACCAAATCTAGCAAACAATTGTTTTAGAAACTTCACAACAACTCTAGCATCATTGGTAGGTAAGGCTTTAGCCTCCACCCATTTGGACACATAATCCACCGCTACAAGTATATACTTGTTTCCCTTAGAGGATGGAAA
Source organism: Glebionis coronaria (assembly GCA_025667525.1). Classification (NCBI taxonomy): domain Eukaryota; kingdom Viridiplantae; phylum Streptophyta; class Magnoliopsida; order Asterales; family Asteraceae; genus Glebionis; species Glebionis coronaria. The sequence goes on from JANFOE010000423.1 coordinate 493,069, forward strand.
AGGTCCCATGAAATCAATGCCCCACACATCAAATATCTCACACTCTTGGATAAAATTTTGTGGCATCTCATCACGTTGCATAATTTTTCCTTGTCTTTGACACACATCACAAAATTTCACCATTTCATGGGCATCTTTGTAAATGGAAGGCCAATAGTAACTCGAATCAAAGACTTTCTTGGCGGTATAATTACGCCCAAAATGTCCACCCGTAGGTCCTTTATGACACGCTTCTAAGATCTTAAATGCCTCGGGCCCATCTACACACCGTCTAATGATTTGGTCCGCACATTGCCTAAAAAGATATGGATCATCCCAAAAGTAGTACTTAACTTCCTTAAGAAATTTCTTCTTTTTTTGATAAGTAAGACCCTCAATAAGTACATTGCCCATAAGATAGTTTGCGATATCCGCAAACCAAGGAGTGGCATCCTCTTGGGAAGAGATAGACATGAGCTCCTCTAATGGAAAGGATCCATTGATTTCTTGGTGTGGTAAATCTCCTTGAAAAGGATGCTCAAGTCTACTCAAGTGATCCGCCGCTAAATTCTCGGCCCCTTTCTTATCACGAATTTCTATCTTAAACTCTTGAAGCAACAAAACCCATCTCAAAAGCCTAGGCTTAGCATCTTGTTTTGTCATAAGATACTTGAGAGCGGAATGATCCGTATACACTATGGTTTTGGAAAGCACAAGATATGGTCTAAACTTCTCAAAAGCATATACTATAGCAAGCAATTCTTTTTCCGTGGTAGTGTAATGAAGTTGTGCACCGGTCATGGTTTTACTCGCATATTGTATAGGTTGAAAATGCTTATTAACTCTTTGTCCTAAGACGGCCCCCACCGCATAATCACTAGCGTCACACATAAGCTCAAAAGGTAATTCCCAATTTGGAGAAACCAAAACGGGAGCCTTAGTCAATTTTTTCTTAAGAGTCTCAAAAGAATCTAAACAATCTTGGTTAAAAATGAAAGGAGCCTCTTTCTCCAAGAGGTGAGTCATCGGTCTAGCTATCTTAGAAAAATCTTGTATAAAGCGCCTATAAAATCCCGCATGACCTAAAAAGCTCCTCACACCTTTAACCGAGGTGGGTGGGGAAGCTTAGCAATCACATCAATTTAGCTCGATCAACTTCTAATCCCTTGTTGGATATTTTGTGTCCTAAAACAATCCCCTCTTTCACCATAAAGTGACATTTCTCCCAATTAAGCACTAAACGTGTTTCCTCACAACGCTTAAGCATTCTTTCAAGATTGGTGAGACATGAGGTAAATGAATTTCCAAAGACGGAAAAATCATCCGTAAAAGCCTCCATGGTTTGCTCTATCATGTCATGGAAAATCGCCATCATGCACCTTTGAAACGTCCCCGGTGCATTACATAAGCCAAAAGGCATCCTCTTGTAAGCAAATGTACCGTAGGGACAAGTGAATGTGGTCTTTTCTTGATCCTTAGGGTCAATGGGTATTTGGAAATAACCCGAAAAACCATCAAGAAAACAATAGTACTCATTTCCCGCTAAGCGTTCAAGCATTTGATCCATAAAAGGAAGCGGGAAATGGTCTTTCCTAGTCGCCTCATTGAGTTTTCTATAATCGATGCAAACTCTCCAACCGGTCACAAGTCTCGTGGGAATAAGCTCATTGTTCTCATTAGGCACCACGGTGATTCCACCCTTCTTTGGAACACAATGAACCGGGCTAACCCATGGAGAGTCGGAAATGGGGTAAATCATACCCGCATCTAAGAGTTTAATCACTTCCTTCTTAATAACCTCATGGATTTTTGGGTTAACTCTTTTTTGGTTTTGAATGGCGGGTTTATAGTCATCCTCCATAAGGATTTTGTGTGTACAAAAATGTGGATCAATTCCCCTTATGTCGGATATTTTCCATGCTAAGGCTTTCTTGTGTTTCTTAAGGACTTCAATAAGTTGCTCCTTCTCATCCTCTTTCAAATCTTTAGCAATGATCACAGGTAATTTGTCTTTGCCTTCTAAGAAAGCATACTCTAATTGAGGTGGAAGGTCCTTAAGTTCAATAGGAGGTGGACTTTCTATGGAAGGTTTTACTATGGAAGGTTTTATTATGGAAGGTTCCTCAATAGTAATTTCTTGTGGAATAGGAGAAGGAATAGGATCCTTATTGAGCAACTTTTGGATTGTAAGAATATCTTCTTCCCAATTAATGGGAGAATCATCATCACCAAGAAAGTTTGACTCAAATTCCTCCAAGAGGAAATCACTCTCTCCAAAAGGTGTTAAAGAGGGAGCAATTGAGGCCACGGTTTCAACATGGGGCATCTCATCACTAGTATTCTTACAAGCATCATGAAAGTGTTCATCACACACTTCATCTAACACATCCACAATGTTAATAGTCTCACAAGGTCTAGACTCCTTAACCTCTTTCCTATCACAAACTTTCCCTAACTTAAACACCACTCTCTCATCTTCTACTCTCATAATTAGTTCTCCTTCCGCCACATCTATCAAAGTACAACCCGTTCTCAAAAACGGTCGACCAACAATCAAAGGTACTCTAGGATCCATGTCATAATCAACCACGACAAAGTCGGCCGGAAACGTAAACTTATCCACACCTACAAACACATCCTCCGCTATACCTACGGGGTAAGCAATGGTTCGGTTGGCTAGTTCAAGAGTCATCCTAGTGGGAGTGAGCTCGGGAAGAGAGAGTTTTTTCCAAACCGATAAAGGCATGAGGTTTATGCTTGCCCCTAGATCCGCCAAAGCCATGCAATTTTCAACACAGGGAAAATTACAAGGTATCAAGAAGCGCCCCGGATCTCCAAGTTTTGTTGGTAAGGTTTTAAGTAACATCGCGGAACAATTTTCATTAAGGGATGTGTTGGGCAAATCAACCAATTTTTCTTTGTTTGAGAGCAAATCCTTGAACATCTTAGCAAACTTTGGCATATAAGCAAGAGCTTCCACAAAGGATATATTGATGTTGAGTTGCTTGAACATCCTTAAGAAATTGGAGACTTGGATGTCATCCTTGTTCTTTAACTTGTCCTTTTTCAACCTTGAAGGATATGGAAGAGTAGGTTTTGGTGTAGGTGGAATAGGTGTTGTAGTAGAAGATTTGTCTTTGTTAGCTTCTTCAGGGAAGTGTGGAAGGTAAAGGAGAAGTATGAATAGGTTGAGAAGGTGTGTTTGAGTGAATAGGAGCATTTTGAGGAGGTGAAGTAGAGGTAGAAGGCTTGTCACAAGTAGGAGCATAAGTGGGTTGAACAATAGTAGGTTTAGGAGGTGAAGGATCCTTTGTTGTTCTTCCACTCCTTGTTGTAATGGCATTGACATTGGCCCTTGGATTTGTTTGTGTGTTGGAAGGTAAAGCCCCTTGTGGTCTTTGATTAAACATAATTTGGTTTTGGAGAAGAGCAAATTTCTTGTTATTTTCCTCTTGATTATCTCTCAATTGTTTCTCAAAAGAAGTAAACTTGTGAAGCATCAAATCCATGGGGTTAGGTTGCACATTTCCTTGATAAAAACCTTGTTGTGGGAAAGATTGAGGTGGTGGATTAAACCCTTGGTTTGGTGGATAGAAGGTATTTGCTTGAGGTTGAAAATGATTGGTTGCCTTGTAGTTATTTCCTTGGTAAGGTGGTCTTTGCCCTTGATTCCTTGGTAAAATTTGAGGAGGATTTTGTTGAATTTGGGTGGGTGGTTGGGGTGGGAATCCCGGTGGAGTAAGGTAGTTTTGGGACTTGTAAGAAAGGTTATTTGGATTGATATTTGGCTTGAAGTGTTCACGATGTTCCTCTTGGTAAGCATAACATTCCCCTTGATACACTTGCACCTTATCACATTGTTCATAAGAATGGGGACCTCCACAAGTTACACAAGAAAGGGTAATGACATTCACATCATTTGAAGAATTGTTCAATGAAATGTTCTTAAAAGCTTGAAGTATTTCTTGTTGTACTTTCAAATTCCTCTCACTATCTTTATCCATCCTTTGAATGATCTCTTGTTGAAACTTGAGGAGTTGGTTTTTACAAGGGATTTGAGAATTGTTTTGGATAACATGAACCCTTTCTTCAAATTGATTGTTTGTTTGAACCATTGCTTTAGTCTCAATGATGTCCAAGGCCTCTTGCACGGATTTAAGAAGAATATTTCCTCCCGCGGAAGCATTGAGTGAATCTTGGTGGTGAGGTTTAAGGCCATTATAGAAGGTATTGATTTGGTGAACATCATCCAATCCATGGTTAGGGCATCGCCTCAATAACTCACTATACTCTTCCCAAGCATCACTGAAGGATTGACTAGGTTTTTGTTGAAAGCCTATAATTAAGGTCCTCAAGGCCATGGTCTTATGTGGAGGAAAGAACTTGTTCAAAAACTTAGTGGTGAAACCATCCCATGTGGTAATACTATCGGGTGGTTGGGTGTCTAACCAATGCTTAGCGGGTCCCTCTAGTGAAAATGACACTAACATCAACCTAATAACCTCATGTGGAACTCCATTGTGCTTAATAGTATTGCAAAGAGAAAGGAATCTCTTAAGGTGATCATGAGGATCTTCATTCTTATTACCATAGAAAGGTGATTGTGAAACCATAGTAATCATAGATGTGTGTAGCTCAATTGTATTTACGGGAAAGTCGGGAATCTTAATAGCACTAGCATATCCATGAACATTGGTTTGCATACGTTCCATCAAAGAGCGATTATCAATATCCATGGCTTCTTGTGGTGGAGGAGTCAAAGCACGATTCTCGTGATCGGCTTGATGGACGGTGGTGGTCTTACTCTTTCTCTTTTTCTTCCTTTTCGGAGGAAGAGGTTGTACACCAATCGGTATTTGTGCACGCCCGCGAGTGAGCATGCAACTCAATACGAGGAATGAGAGAGAAGCTCTCGTGTGACTTTGAAGAGAAATGGATTATCCTCTTCGAGTTTCAATATTAAATATCCACAAGAAAATAACAATATACGTATATACTACTTGGGTGCAAGACCCCCAATGAAGCCTTCCTTCTTAGAATACTTACAAGTGAACGGGGGGTTAGGTGGCGCGAAGCACTTAAGTACCTATTGACCCTTAGATGGCATTTTATAGCACATCGCCTTTCTATTAACTTAAATGTTCGTATTCTTCGAATTGTTGCTTATTGAGAGTATTTATCTATTCTTGCTTTATTTTGTTTGATCGATACACGTGTCAAGGACCGGAACGCCCCTCAACACGGTGTATTGCCTTGGCAATACTTATGGAGAATATGTAGATTGGTTGTTCTTATACGTATACGTATTTACTTATAATAATATATGGAAAATATTTTTGTATTTATGAGTTTTTTAAAAGAAAAAACTATATGTACATAAAAACCGAGGGAATCCAATAATATATATTTTTGGGTGCAATCTCTTAGGTAAAAGATTGCTTTTTGGATTTTTTAATTTTTTTGATCAATTCTTTAGGAAAAGAATTGTTTTGTTAATTTTTTAGTTTTTATATATTTTTATATTTTTGATTTTTTTATTTGTTTTTGATTTATGATACGTAAAAATAACGTTCACAAGGTGAACGGATCCCAAAAGCCAATGAAAACCGTCAATCGATAGTCTCTCGTAAAGTCAAAGAACCGGCAGCGGCGCCATTTAATATTGTGTATAATGCAGATCGTTTTTCTCAGTTCTTGCTAATTGAAAGTCCAACCAATATCGGGTTTTTAACTGTTTTTGGTTGTTAATCTTTTTTGGATATTCTATTTGCTAATTCAACAAAGCCTTGCAAAACTGAAAAATATTACCTACTTATATGTAAAACATAGTGCAATTACCAAGTTTTTATTCAAGTAAGATTCAATATGTAAATTTTAAAACTAAAAGGACTGAAATTGTAAATTCTATGAAAGTTAAATGCTTAAAATGTAAATCCTAACAAGTATAGGGACTGAAAATGTAAAACAGTTAACCAAAAGGATCAAAAATGTAAAATATGTAACAAACTACCCAAATAGTAACAAATTCCAAAACTGAAAACTAAATTCTAACAAACTTCAAATTGAAAGGACTTAATTGTGAAAACCCTAAAAAAATGCAAACTTAGCCAGGTTTAGAAACTGTTTGAAACAAGAAGGACCAAAATGCAATTTTAAAAACTATTTAAGCCAAAAACGGGTTAACAAGACAAATAAGCTCGTTTGAGCTTATTACTGGACCAAAATAGTTCAAACCAATTGCAAAACACTTAGAATCCAAAATAAGCTAGGTCTATAAAAGGAAACTTACTGAAAATGTCAAATAAGCAAATAAGCACTTCATAATAAGCTCAAAATAAGCTCTAGGACAATCTGGACATGCACAACTTGATTTTTGTGCTTAAACTGATTAAAGAGCTCAAATGATGAACGGGAAGTCAAGTCATATCAAATTTCATCAAGTAATAAGCTAGGAATGTGAATTAAGCTGAAAATGGCTTATCGTTGACCAAGCGTTGACCAAAAGTTTTTGACAAAAAGCTGAAACTCTCAAATATCAACCAATACCATTTACTAAGTGGATTTGTGAAAGAAAATTGCAAAGTTAATGAATGAAATCAAAAGATCTGAAAATCCAGTTTCCATTTACAGAAACATTGCTTATCTTACATGCTCAGATTTTTGCTTATTACTCCTAGCTTAATGGAAATTGTATCAAGTGCTTATAGACTATGAAACTTTATAATATGACCTACAAATCAGAACAGGTTTGGTGAAATTTCAACAAGAAATCAGTTAATGGCAAGCAAATGAAAATGACAACTTTTTAAAGGCAAAACTGAATGAAAATCAACCCAAACTTTTTCTTGCCAATTGCCTTTCTGACTTACTACTTGACTTGAAAATTACTCAAAACACTTTGTAATCACCTAATGACTGAAAATGAACATTATATTGCCAAAAAACAATACTTGAAAACTTATCAACAGCTAATTCCAAACACTCCTTTATCTTAACTAAATGAAAATTTACAGAGACTTTTTAAGTACTAGTTCAAACTGAATGAAAACCTTTAGTAAACCAAACTCAATGCTCAAAATGAAATGTGTAAGAACTACTTGCAAGCATTGAGCAATTCTAGACCTCAATCAAAGTAGAAGGCTAAAACTGACTGAAAAAGGCTATAAGCTAGATCACAATCCAAAGTTATAAGCAGATAGACAAAGCTAAGGCTACCATCTAACTAGAATCAATCCACAATTAAGCTAACAAGTTTTATCATATATTCACAAAGGATTTACACTAAAAAAGAAGCATGCAATTGACAATTTTAGTGGAACCAAAAATCAGAACTTTAGAACCTAGTGAAGAAACCATTGGGAAGTAGAGGAGTGCTGAACTCTCTATCCTAGTGCTAACCACCACCTTAGCACTAGATCAACCATCTACAATCAACAAATCGGCTACAATCAATAAGAACATCTCCATGGCATGAACTCTTCTCATAAGCTATGGATTTGAACTGAAAATAACAATCAGCTACAATTCTTCTTCCAAAGTTAGTTATGATCAATGTATGATCATAACAAACTCTAAACAGCAACACAAGTCTCAATGGAAAGCAAGTATGAACAGTAATGAAGAAGATAGAATTTGACGGGAAATGAAGAATTTGAAATTTATTAATGGAATTCAGTTACAAAGTTGGTTAAAAGGATTCTAACTAACTAACTAACTCAAGAGTGTGTCAAACTCTTGAGTAGTTTAGCTAAGAAAGGGAAAAGTTGAGAGAAAATGTAAATGTGTGTGTTTTTCACACATACAACTACTTAGTACAAATGAAGACCTAAACTGCTATTTATAGACTTGAGAAGGAAGTTTGTTGGGGATTGTGACGTATTGAGACCAACCCCATGTCTCCACGTGGCATAATTCTGCTAAGTCCATTTACAGGTATGAACATGAAATTGGGGTTTTCTGCTTGAGTTGATTTGATGTTAATTGATGATGACCAATGTGTTCGTCTCTAAAAAATAAGCACTTTTGATGTTTACAACTCTTCATGAAATCCATTGTAGCTCAAAAACGTTCTTGGGAAATTTTGCTCGTCTTGAAGATGACACATGTCATACTCTGAATGGTTGAAAACAAGTCACACGGATCACACTGTTGGGATTTTGTTATTTAATGTGGCGGCTGAGTGGGAAATTAATGCACATTATTTGGCAATCCGTGTTTAATATTTGCTGCCTTCTCATTGGTTGAAATTGTTTCACATGGATTAAACTTGAACTAATTTCCAATATTGGCAGATTTAGCCCCTAGACTTTGGCAGATTGCACTTTAAGGCTTGTAACTTCATTTCTTTGGCACTTTTAGTTCTTCAAACTTCATTCTTGAGCAGAATTTGTCCTTTACTGAGTTGACTTGATAGTTGACCAAATTTGACTATGATCTTGACTTTTTACAATATTTACACTTTGGTCCTTCATCTTTGGCAGTTTGTCAAGATAGGTCCTTGTACTTCAAAGTCTTGTCACTTTTGATCCTTCTTTGTCTTTTTCATCAATTTAGGCTTGATTATTCCTTGTTTGCTTGAAAATGTATCCTTTTACCTACACAAGTGTACACAAACACAAACATACCACATAACACTGTTTTTGCAAGATAAATTGGTATTTTGCTTCATGTTTTAGGGTTATTTGTTGATAAATTGATATGAGTTTAAGCTCATATCATCATTCCCATTCATAAATATCAAATTTACATAGGTCCCAAGTCATTGTATTTCATACAAGTTTTACAAAGAATTTGAATGGAAATTATTATTTAAGTGCGGGCCATGAATTCTTGTTGTCTTCCCGAGAATTACCTTCAAGCACCTGAGATAAAACATGTTAAAAAAAAGGTCAGCGATAACGCCGAGTGAATTCATAGAGTTTAATGAAATCCATTAATATATCATCGGTACATAATTATTACCGAAAATCATTTTGTAAAAATCTTTATAATAGGCCATAAAACAGCCAAAGTCATTTTATACAAATCCTTATCAAAAATCATAATATAGGCATTTGCCTTCAAAATCATTATACGAACCATTGTCGTTAAAAACATCATACAATACGTTTTATAACGTTGTATAGATTAAATAAAAATCGTTATATGAATATAGTTATATAAAACCAAAACACGAACATAATATCAATAATAAGACCATGTATTGCTAGTCAGGCAATATATCGTAATTCAATACATAAAGCAATATTTCATTATTTTTGGATTACTACAAGCCGCATGACATTGTTACCTTACTACAAAAAACAACGGGTAGCTAACCAGAAACTCATTTGCCCATCTAAATTAGCGTGTCGTCACAAAATCACGCTTGTGTAAATCTTCTCATACATAAATTCGCTTACCAATCAATGTGGCACGACGGGGATCAACCGTCAAGGCGCGAACTGGGGTGATCGTCCCCAAATAGTACTATTATATGCATAAGCGTCTACCAAATCCCGGTAGTTCCCAATTCATGCTAATGGGACTTTTAGTGACATAACCTAACTTTAATAATCCATTTCATCTATCGGGTCATATAATCATTCATCGGGTCATACAATCATTCGGGTCCAAATCAATAAACAAACAATCGGGACAAATAGTGTCCTATTTTATCAAAACTAACATGTTATCTCCCTTGCGAGGTTATAAAACATTTAAAATAGTGCGAGGCTATGAACTCACGTTGATGTGGAATAGCGGGTTATCGGCAATTTGGATGTACGACACGTGCTTCAATCACGGAAACCTAGACAAATAATACTCGTCTTAGACTCTTGTCCAATTACTTTATAAAAATAACAATTATGTATACATATGATGATTTTATATATATGATGATCAAGTGGGTTTATATATTCTTATTTACTCATTTTAGTGTCTATGTATTGGAAACTTTTTACTAGTTTACTAGTTTTACCTATTTACATGTTTTAGGTCCAATAAGCCTATTATAAGTTCATTAACTTGTATTAATCCATTTTAAACTTGTATTATCAGTATTTATACTTTACATGTTGGGCCCAAATAATTTAAGCCCAATAAGTAATTTTTATAAGTGTTTAACTTATCTAGTTAAATTATTAGTCCAAATATGCTAACTTAGCTCGTTAATGTCCGTATGTCATATAGTTCGGGTTTTATCGGTTTTTACTTGTATTAGGTACTTATACATCAGTATATTACTTTTAAAAACTTTACATTAGACGGGTTTGATCGTCTATGTTTTAATTGGCAAAAAACGTTAATTTTACGGTAATAGCCGAAAAAGTCGTAAAAATCATGTTTATAGCTTTTATAACTTATAAATCTTATTCAACTACCATTTTTATAAAGTGTCCATTTATTTAACCTTATAAATATTTATATAAATGAAGTTTATAAGTTAGTGGCTTTTAATTCACATTTTATATTATATTAGTTTGAGTGCTTATATAATACTATGAAACATTAATTCTTCAAAATCTGTTTTTTAGTTTCATCTTCACCATTTTTATCATATCTTGAGTTCTATATGGAGATAGAAGCTCATTTTTGGATGACATAAACTTCATATTATGTGCTACAAATAAGTTGGTTATAGCTACTGCTCAATCTATGTCTAAGTATCCTTAACAGTCCCTACAAAACAGACTATTCAGATTGGTATACAAATTTTGTTTTGATCATATCTCACTCATTTTTAAGATTCCATTGTATGGCCAACTCTCACATGTGTATAACATCTAATAATTACTGTAAATTTATTCCACCATGCCATTTTATCACTTTATAATTTGGTTACTTACTATTTTTATACATCCATCATATTTTGCAAGATTTTAACCTTTTTACCTATGGTTTTCCATCTGTTTAACCATGTTTATCAAATCTATCAACACCAAATCCTCACATAATATTTTTAATCATCATTCATCATCATATACATATACATAAATAAAGAAATTACAAGATTACATAATCAAAATAACAAAAGGATAGGAAGAAACAATCTCTATACCACCAAAGTGATGAAATGATGAGTTTTTGGATAAACAAGACTTGGTTTTGGGTAACCAATCTTATGAGATATCAACACCACTTCTAGGATCACCAAGTATTTGTAGACTCCTCCAAAATCAGCCCTTGATCTCCATATAAACTCCTTTTTGGTTTTTAAAATCACCTCCAATCTTCATAACTTCAATGGGTTTTCATCATATGTAAATTATACATATGATTTATGGTTGAATTTTTGATCTAATGGGGTGTTTTTGGATGATATGGGACTTTCATAGGGAAAGAGGAGAGAGTTGTGTGTGAGATTTGCATGTAAGAATGTGTAACTAGTTTAGCTTTAGTGTTTTTAAGTTTACAAATGGTTTTGGTCAAAAGTGTAGGACAAGTGTCCTATACTTGTGTGTTAGCTTGCCACCAAAGGGTGGTGTTAGCTCTTCTTGCCACCACTTGTTATGGGGGTGGGCAAGTGCAAACTTGTCTCATCCCCATTAATTTACGGGTATTCCTTGATTCTAGTTTCCTCGATTTACGTGTCCTCGGGTCATTTTACGAAAAACGTTTTTATAAATTATGAATCAACGGCACAAAACGAATCTAATAAAAATTGTCTCATCAAAAACAGAGTTCGAAAACGTAAATACGTAATCCTAAGGTTTCCGGTTTAGTCGTAAAGGACGTTAAATCATGAACGTAAGTCCTAATCTCTTCTCATAAATTTGTGAGTTTATGAACTAACTCAAATTTAAAATACCAAAATAATATTCACGGATAAATTTATTTCCTGGACTGTCACCAAAACGGTGTATGTAAACGTAAGCACGTAACGTAGAATCCTCTGGTTTAAACATAGTCGATGCTACTTCAAGACGTAAACCCAAATTTCTTCCCATAAATGAGTGAGTTCATAATATAACATCAAAATAATATTTTTAAATTATACTTGAGAATAAAATATCAACCATAAATTGATGGATTGTCACATTTCACCCATGTAAACCGAGAGTAATCATCGACAATGACGAGGATGTACTTTTTTCCACTAAGACTCTCAACACGCATTGGCCCACAAATATCCATATGAAAAAAGATAAAGTTTCTCTTGGTTGGTGTCTTCAGTCTTGGGTTTGTATGACTTCTTAGTGCGTTTCCCCATTGTACACGCGGAACACAAATGATCCTTGTGAAATGATAGTTTAGGAAGACCATGAACAAGTTCGTTTTTCTCCAAGTGATTAATAGCGTCAAAGTTAAGATGAGATAACCGTCAATGCCATAACCATGACTTAGTCTTCGATGCTTTGGAGAGAAGACATACGGGAGAAGCGGCCATCATGTTTTGTAGAGACAAAGTATACAAATTCTTCCCTCGAGTACCTTTCAATAAATCAACCCCTTCCAAATTACAAATGAAGCATGTATGCTCTCGAAAAGAAATTTCTAGGTTTGCATCACAAAATTGTTCCACAGAAAATAAGTTGTGACCAAGACCTTCCACGTAATACACTCTTGAAATTATAACATTCCCAATATGATATTCACCGTAACCCATTATCTTTGCAATATGATCATTTCCAAATCGAACCGTACCAAGAAACTTGCTGACGAAATTTCTGAGCTGAGAGCGATCTCCGGTCATATGCTTGGAGCAACCAGAGTCCAAATACCAGAGAACAATTTAGACCACCTGTTTTCAATAACAACAGTAGACAATGCATTGGAAACTATTGGTTCCGGAGTGTTAGCAGATACAGATATAGAATTATCAGAATTGCTAACATTTTTGAGACCCTTAGATTTCGTGCGTTTTCTAATGTGAGTTTTAGCACTAACAGGTTTTACTGTTCCAACTTTCTTAGGTTTTGGATTATTCGCGGGCACTACAGTGGGAGTAGACCTATTTAAAGGGCACTTGGTTCCTACGGTAGTGTCGGTGTTCCTAGTTAAAGGACACGCTTGTGTTTGGTAGCCTTGGTACTCCTAGTTAAAGGGCACGCTTTCTTCGCTTTAGTAGGATTGATCCTAGTCAAAGGGCACATATTTCCTACTATAGTGAAAGTTCTACCAATGGGGCGCCACATCCAACCAACTTGGGTTAACACTTTCCCAGTCGGTTTCCATTCTAATCCATTTTTCCGGGCATGCATCTCATTCACCTGGTCAAAAAGGCAAGAATCATGACGACTAGAAAACATACATTCATTGCAATTCCAACATTTCAAATTAGAATTCACACTAGGCTTAGAACGCTGCACAACCTTAGAGCCTTTAGGTTTAGCTACATGATTCTTTTTATTCAAAACAGAAATAACATTCATAGGATGGGCTTCTACTTTCTTCTTCACTTGACTACTAGATGGGGGCAAGATCCTATCATTCTTCTTGTTTCTCTTAAGCTTAGATCTTTGAGCCCTAGTAGTGGTGCTTACTCCTGTAGAAGGCAACACGAGAATATTAGAAGCTGGTTTTGATTCCGCCTTATCTTTAGTGACCAAAGTTTGAGATGGTTTAGTCCTAGGGCCCTTGTTAAGTGGTGTGACGGCTATTAGGTTCCTTTTGATTGCACTAGAGGACGATGCTAAGACAGTGGCTGCGTTATCCACAACATTCTTACCTTTTAGAGTACGAAGTGTTTCCTTTAACTCAGCCAAGGCCAGATTTTTATCACAAATTTGTTCCCTCAAATCAAATATTTTCACCGACTTTCGATTCAACTGTTCAATCAACGATTGATTCTGTGCAGTGGTATTAGCACATGCGGGCTTTACTGAATCGAAGAGTCGTGTATTTTTCTGTTTTAACTTATCAACTTTGGACAAAATCTTGGAAAATCGATTATCTAGATCAAGTTTAAAATTCTCAGCGGCCTCAAGTACGTTCACATAGTTAAGCTCCTTAGATTTCTCTATTTCTATCGGCAAAGATTTAGCAACTTTGTCACTTGGCTGACGCTGTTTTGATTGTAAATTCAATCGAAAATTCTTTTCAAAATTTGCATCATCGATATTAACACCTTCGAATGACGTTTCAAATATTTCTTGAATAAATTGTTGCTTGCATTCAAGCGAAATACAATGTGTTTGAATCTCATCAAAATGTTTTGAAAGCGAAGAATATGAATCTTGAAGCTTTAAAAATTCAGCGTCAGATTCGTGACAATTACTATCTACCACATTATCCACAGATTCAACATGATGCACAATAGAATCATTATCAACACTTTTATTCACACAGACAGAAACTATATCATGAGACATCACTTGCTTCAGAAGTTGATCATTTTAGCGTGAAACCCGTTCTATTTCAAGTAAACTGTTTTCATAAGCATCATCCATGTCATTGAAAACACGTCTAACTTCTTCTATTTCCAAAAGCAAATCTTGATCAAGAGTACTAAGACAAGCTTTAACATTCTTTACAAATGGAACAATTTCGTCTCGAAACGCAACTCTAGTATGCTCAAAGTTCCATTCACCTTCCGTTATGGCCGAAACCATCGTACGTTTCAAAATGACCTTGTCAAAATCGGCTAAGTGTTGGTGTACCGCATTTAAGTTATCGGACGCCTTACTTACCGGTGGAATTAACTTCGTTAAATCCGTTTTGACAAGTGTAGGAGACGTACTAGGAGGGTTTTCATTTGACAAACTTTGGGGCACAAGAACTATCAATTCTGCTAATTCCTTTTGTAAGCGAATGCGTGTCTTTTTCGAAAATTGATCTTTGTTATGTTAATCATAATCAATTGTATGGAATTTTGAAAGCATTTTAGAATGAGTTTCACCCGCAAGTGACCGTGTCTCCTCAGTACTACGAACAAAAGGTGCTTCTTTCGATTTGCCAATTATGGTCATATCATAAAGACCGGGAATATATTCCTGAGCTTGTTTTGCATAACCGGGATTAAGTGGTAAATCTTGAAGACGCTTAAGTTCGATTTCTTTAAATGATTTAGTTAAAAGGTGAACCTTTTCTGTGGAAGCGTATTGTTTTAAAAGCTGTTGTTCTTTGAATTTAAGAAGTTTGGTAGCATTAATTTCCGATTCAAACTTTTTAGACTCGAGAGTTTCGAAATCCATTTTAAGTTCCTGAAAATCATTGACAACCGACTCTTTTGCTTTTAATTCATTGGAAAGATTAGCTTTTAATGATTCTATTTCATTTAAGTGTTCAATCTTTTCAAAACGAAATTGGTCAAATTCAGAACATGTTATTTTCTCTGCTTCAGGGACCATTTCAAAAGCTTTGACCTTTTCTTTATGCAACGCAAGCTCAGCAGTTAGGGTGGAATTTGTATCTACGGATTGTCTGAGGGCCATATGCATTTGATCAATAATATGTTTAGGTACCATGACCAAATCATATTGAGCATAAGATTCCATACCCGTCGTAGCATTTGGTTGAGGTTTACTCAAATGTGTAGGATTAGGTACCACATCATTTGAGTTACTAGTCCCCGAATGCTGTTCGAGGTTGTCATTTTCATGCCCAACTTGATGTTGGTTATCATCAATATTATTAGATGTGGTTGGTACCTCACTGACGACATCAGAACCGTAGTGAGAGAGATTAGCAACGAGAGCAACTTAGGCAGAGTGAATGTCATCACAATCCGAATCATATGCGTCAAGATCATCTGCTTGATAAGCTGCATTAGAAGTAGAAACGACTGCAATGCCTTCAGTATCTGCTGCCCCTGGATCTGCAAGAAATGCTAACTCCTCTGAATCCAAAATCTTCCCCATAGACAGGGCATCAACCAAATACATCTTCTCACGAAACCATGCATCATCCCTTCTCCTTTTCGGTTGAGTGCATTGCCTAGCCATATGAACTTGTCCTCGGAAATTGTAGCAAGTCACAACCTTTTGAGGACCAATGGGACTTCTATTTCCATTAGCTTGTGAATTCACAGCTTGAGCATTCACTGTCTTTCTAGGAGGTCCATATGAATTTTTCATTCCCTGAATAGGTTGCACTGTTACTTGACCATCTTGAACAGTAGCTTGTTGTCGAGGATTTGATGAGGTGCGGAGCTAATTGTTTGTTGGTGGAGATCCTCTAGTTGCAACAAGTTTTGACAAGTAGGCAGTGAGATGGTTTAGAACATCAGCTGGCGTATCATTTGGAGTAAAGACCGGTGCTTGTATTGGTGGAAGTTCATTAGAGTAGAAAGCTTGTGCTGGTTGTGCTTCTATTGAAAAATATCCTTGCTGAGGAGTATAGCCTATTTGAGAAATGTTGGCTTGTGATGGTGATGTCTGATATGGTGGTTGCTGTGGAAAAGATTGTTGATGAACACTTTGTTGATATGCTTGTTGTGGCATCATTGGTGGTGGATAAGATGGTTGCTGTGGTTGCTGATAGTTGTGTGGTGGTGTCTGCTGCAAGTATGATGGTTGCTGATAAGTATAAGCCATGTTTTGTTGAGAAGCATACATTGCAAGTGGATCATGAACTTGAGGTGTAGACAACCGAGCCTCGATCACATGGCATTCGTGTTGTTGAAGAAAAGCTTGAAGTTGATCCACATTGGTGTTATGCAAGTCCTTAGCCAATTTAACATCCGTCACGTATTTTTTCCATTCTGGAGGAAGAGTGTTCAAATACTTGGTGTTAAATTGAAAGGTAGGAATTGCCATGCCATAGATATTGAGCTCATTCAACAATAGGGTAAATCTAAGATAGTAATTATTGAGAGTCTCCCATGGCACATAGGCAAACTTATCAAAAGTATCATAAAGCTTACACTCTCGTTCTTGTTTAGTTAACGAGGTGCCTTGCATTAGAACCCAAATTCTATCCCATAACTCTTTGGCAACTTTATGTTTGCTGACGAGTTTGTAGACATCTGGATGAAGGGCTTGGAGAATGATGTTTGTAGCATACTTATCACATTTGTCTTGAATCTTCATATCTCCAGTCAACTCACCCGTTGTGCGAGGACGAGTAGTCGTACCTTCCGTCACTGTACCATAATCTAATGGTCCATTGAGCACCGATGCCCAAATGAGATGTCCATTCTCTTTGTTCAACATGTAAAGTTCCATTCGGGAAGTCCAATCCTCGTACATAGACTTCTCCAACATTGGTGGACGATTATTCGTACCCGAGAGGATGGACTTATCCATAAGAGATGTGTACTCCATTTCAATAAGTTAAGATTTACAAAGTTGATCGAACAATGAAATAAAGTTAAGTGTTTTTGTGTTGTGGTGTGTTAAAGTCGAGAAACAATGTTAAAATCCCCTAAAATATGTTCTCGATAAACCAAAAATTCCAAGTCAAAATTACACACGATGGAATGTCCAGATCGGAATGTCACTGTCGGAAAGTCCAAATCGGAATGTCACACTATCTGAATGTCCAGATCGGAATGTCACTATCGGAATGTCCAAATCGGAATGCCACTATCGGAATGTCCAGATCGGAATGTCCAGATCAGAATGCCCAGATCGGAATGTTGCTAAAATAAAATGGACAGAGTGACGTCACAAGAATCCTTAAAGCCGCCGGAATCCCAGATCGCAATGCCAGATCGGAATGTCACGTCGGAATAAGGTGTTTAAATCCAATGATCGCAAAGTGGAACCAATAGGTTATTGCGATCAAACCACCCTCACGTTGTACTTTCCGATGGAAACCTATATTTCATCCCAAGCTCTTGATACCATTTGTTGAAATGTAAATCTTGCTTATGTTTTAGAGAGAGAAAGAGATAGAGAGATGGTGGATTACACACAATTCTAGAGAGAGAAACTTATGTTTACTATGTGAAAAATGAATAACCACACACCCTCTCCATCAAAGAGAGGGTTTATATACCCAAGCCTTGTAATGGGCTTGGGCTTACATGTTTGGGCCGGCCTACACATGTTGTAGGCTAGGCTTGGGCTTGTTTGTTAAATAACGATGTCTAGACTACGAGCTACTACTTGTTATATTGTCGGAGTGACCGAATCTTCCTAAATACGTATAAACGTATTTCCAACAAAATACTATAGGGTAATTACATTCGTCGACCAAGTGGAACAAGGAAGGTAGTGTGTGTATGTGATACTTTGTTTCACTTGTAAAGGAGACAAGGTGGGTATACTTGAGAGTGTAAAGTAATAATGGAGTTTGGTGATTGACGAGAGAGAGATAGAAAATGGGAGGTTTGTGTTTGTGAAAAGTAGTTATACACGGTTAGGAGGACAGAGGGAGATCAAGGTGAATCTTGGCACAATCTAAGTTAGATTATGTGATCTTTTATGAGATTTTGTTAGATATGACAATCTATGGTACACTTGAACTTGCCCTTTGGTTTGCCGCATCTAGGAGCTTTAGGAGGGGTCAAGGAGGCATGTTTAGGGGACAAGGTACATGTACAAGATTTTGTCATAAGAGGCAAGATTTCCATCCAATATAACATGGTATTATTCGAAAGTTTTATGTAGTTTGGTTAGGAGAAAGAAGCTATGCTAGATTGGATGTAATATACATCATTTTGGTGAGTTTGATTTATTTTGTATGTGAAATAAATGGTCAAGGTGTTAAAAATATTTTATTGAGTCGAGTTTGTATCGATTAATTGTACTAAAAGTTTACGTTCAAAAATTAATGTATATAGTTTTAATGCGTAATATTTTGGATCATCATTATTAATTATAATTAATATAATTAGTAATAATTTATGCACATAAAATATGTCTGATGATAAATTTAAAAAGATAGATCTATAGTTAAAATATCAAGTTTTTAAGTAATATAAGTAAATAGATAATATTTACAATATTATGATCTCGTTTGCAAAAGTGGTAGATAAAAATTTTATAGGATGAGTGGTAACAAGAGTAAAACCGGGTGACGAGTCAAAAGCCCAAATTTTGGGGGTTTACAGTATTGTTAGCTATAAGTACAACCTTTATCTTTTCTAGATTAGTTTATTCTTTACTATTTACAGTTTATCCAACATGGACATCAACCACCCACTGGATAAACCCTTGCATGGTTACATGTGAATGTAAACCCTAGTTTTGCACTGCCTATATAAAGAATGCATTTGGGAGAGAATCGGTTAACCATTACAAGAGAAAGAATATCTAATTAAGCTTCTCTCCCAATACCAACCAAACCATATAGCCAAGGTGCATATGAACATTTAGGTTGGAACTTAAACTATTAACTTTGGTTAAAAGTTTAAGTAGAGGAGATCACCCCACATGGTCATTCAACCACTTTGTTATTCCACAAACAAAGTGGGTTATAGATTCTTATTGAGTTTTAATAAAAGTCTATACGTTGAAAAGTTAAATTGGTATTGTTTTTTTATTTGTTCTTAGTTCTTATTAATTGATAAAACAACACACTTGAATCTCAAGAGCTAGTTACTACTTAAGGTTGATAAGTAGTAATGAGTTAAACGAGACCGGTATTAGAGAAATTTGATTAATTAAACTCTTATTTTCATTAAACTACTCATTTTAAGGTTTTAAAATCAAGATCGAACATGGTTCAAGTTATACCACAAACCCTAGAGTACAGGGGTGGACAACTCAATGTTGCTCCTGTTCTAGAGGTAGCAAATTTTACTAATTGGAAGAAAAGGTTCCTTGTCCATATGGTTGGAATCGAACCCCAATTCCTTGGAATCATTGAAAATGGTCCATTTGTCCCCATGGTTGGGGACACCATAAAACCTGAAGCACAATGGACTGATGATAAGAGAAAAGCTACTAACCTAGATCAGCGTCTCAAAAGTCTCATCATGTCCGTACTTACAGATGACCAAATGAATTTTGTTGTAAATTGTAAGAAAATTAAATCTACATGGGAGGACCTTATATTGTATCATGAGGGACACTCTAATGTGAAAGAAATAAGAATAATGGACTTAAAGCTTTAGTACAACACCTTTAAAAACAAAGAGGGGGAAACCCTTACTCAAACATTCACAAGATATAAAGCTCTAATGAATGAATTGGTAAATGATGGTGTTAAACTTTCAAAACTAGAGTTCAACGCAGTTTTTATTAATGCCTTTCCAAAGAAGTGGCTTAGTTTTTACCAAAGCTTGAGAAATGCTAATCACGTTAAAGATTGTGATCTGGCTTCTCTTTGTGGGAAACTAAAATATGAAGAAAACTTAGTTGATAGGATTTGTGAAGGCTCCAACAAGAGTAAAGAACTTACAATTTCTACACCCTTCTCAACAGCCTTCTTCAGTGAAGCTGTCATTCAGGACTACCAAGATTGTCCTGATGATGAAGAGGACACAAGAACTAGTGAGGAATATCTGAAAGACCTTCGAGAGGAATTTCATGAAAGAGCTCTTCTAGGAAAATCTAGAAGGTTATTTAAAAAGGGAGGTAGGTTATCCAGCACCACAAAAGCCACAACTGACATTGTGTGTTTTAAATGTAGGTTAACTGGTCACTTTGCCAAGGATTGTTACTCCAAAACATCCATTCCCTCTTATACTTCACCAGCTCAGTCTAAACCATCAGGTCAATCTCGATTCCAACAAAAACAATTTGCTTCATCTTCCTTTCAGCAAATCAGGGCTGAATTAAGGCCAATAAAAGACTTCAAGGCAAAATATAGAGAGATTAAGACTAGACTGGCTATAATCAGCACTGAAGGCTCTTCCTCAAATCCCACCAAACAAGAAAAGAACAAGGGACTTGTTGCTGAGGCTTATGAATGGGATGAAGAGGAAGTCTCTTTAGATGATGATGAACTTGTGAATGTGAAAGTGCTGATGACACTTGCTAACGATGAAGGGTCAAAGTCTAATGTTGTGGCCAAAGAAAATGCTCGAAATGGTGAATGGGTCAATATCACAATAAAAAAGGTACAAACTCTTCTTGAATTAGAAGATAAGGATGACATTAAATTTGTGTTTGAGTACATGTGTATTGATCTAAAATTTGTTGAAGAACAAAGAAACAATTTGCTTGAAAAAATTATAAAATTGTTCTTAAACTTGATGAGTTTGAAAGTAAGCTAATAGAGCTAAAAGAGGTTAAACTTGATATACTTACTTTTCATCATTTGAACACAGAAATCATTTATGAAAAGAAATCTTTAAGAGTTGAACTAAAAGAAGCAAAAGATATTGGTAAATCATGGCTTAGAAACTCTAATAGGGTAAATCAATGCATCAATGAACAAATTCCGGCTCAAACAGGGAAAATGCTTGGTGCTGAAGGATCCTCCACACCAACTCTCATGATATTTTCTTTGTCAAAGCCTCAAATGAGGATGGTAGCTTGATCCCTAACATTGTAAGGTCAGGTGAAGAGAATTTACCAAATATTGACACTCGACGTATCCTTTTCCCTGAGTTTCATGCAAATGATGATTCATCAGCAACAATTGAGTCTTCAGTTACTGAAGATGACTCAGATGATGATCTAGAGAATGAAGTAAGCACCCCACTTCCTCCTCTAGAGAAGTTAGCTGGTGCTGAACCCTCTAATGGACCAAAATCAATCCAGTCAATCATCAAGTCTCACACAACATACAAAAGTAGTGCTCCCAAGCATGTCAAAATTGACACATCAAAGAACTCTTGAGCTCTTTTTGAAGGTTCACATATAGGAACTACTTCTTCAGTTTCATCAAATAAACTAAAGAATGCTATAACTAAGGAAGATGAGAGAATGTATCTTGTCATGCAAGATATCAATGATCTTAAAGTACAATTCAGGCAACAACAAACACCAAATCGATTCAGGGATGAACCCTCAAACTGTGACAATCTAACATTTTCAGGTAGTGAAATATTTTCTCGTATAATATTTTGAAACTTATTTTTATGTTGGTTGACGAACTCACAATTTACGAATTTAAATTTGGGCTTACGTGCATAATTTGGCGTCTTTTACGACTAAACCGGAAACCTTAGGATTACGTATTTACGTTTTTGAACTTCGTTTTTGATGAGACAATTTTTATTGGATTCGTTTTGTGACGTTGATTCATAATTTATAAAAACGTTTTTCGTAAAACGACCCGAGGGCACGCAAATCGAGAAAACTAGAATCGAGAAATACCCGTAAACTAGTGAGATGGGACAAAACACATTGTCCCACCCCACTAGCATGGTATGGACGGCCAACATGACACCACACCATCAAGGTGGCATCATGTTAGCTAAACTTACACAAGTGTAAGCCTAAGCTTACATGTTAAGCTAACTCTTTACCACTTAACATAAAAACTAGCTACTTGTTTCATTATACCATTTACTTACATGCAAATTTCTCTCAAAATCCTCTCAACTCTCCTCCTTTTGCCGTCCCAAATAAGCCAACAAACACCCCATTTGATCTCTTCTAGCCATGAACAACATGTTTACTAGCTCTATTAAGGAGTTTTCTTGAAGCCTTGCTCATTTGGTGGCCATATTAACATCTTTGGAGGTGATTTGCTTATGTCCTAGGGCTGATTTTCCAACATATGTTCTTGATATTTGATGGTCTTGGAGATACTTGTTGTGTTCATCAAGTTCTTGTCTTCCTAAAATAAGAAATCCACTTGGATTGGTAAAGAAAATCATCCTCTCCATTTTTCTCTTGTTATTTTGTAAAGAACAAATGTATTTTATTTCATTTTGTATATGTATATGATGTATATATGATGATAAAAATATTGTGTGGGGATCAAGTGTTGATAAATATGCTTAAAATGATGATAACTATAAGAAATGAAGCTAAAATCTTGACTATTTAGTTGGCTGTATAAAAACAGTAGATAACTAAAAGCTGAACTGATAAAATTGCATGGTTTGATCCATTTACAGTACGTAGATGATGTTATACACATGTGAGAGTTGGCCATGCAATGGAATCAAAATAATGAGTGAGATATGATCAAAACAAGTTAGGTGGTCTAATCTGAATAAGCAGTTTTGTAGGGACTGTTAAGGAAAGTTAAACTCAAAATGGGCGGTAGCTATAACTAAGTTAAATGTATCACATAATATGAAGATCATGCCATCCAAAAATGAGCTTCTAATTCATTATAGAACTCTAGATATGGTAAAAATGGTGAACATGAAGTTAAAAATAAGATTTTTGGAAATAATGTTTATTATTATTATATAAGCACTCACATTATAATGTATAAAATGTAAAAATATAAACCCACTAACTTATAAAACTTATTTATATAAATGTATAAAAGGTTAATTAAATGGGTAAATTATATAAATGGTGGTAAAATAATATTTATAAGTAATAAAAACTATAAACTTGATTTTTACGACTTTTTCGGCTATCGCCGTAAAATTAACGTTTTTCGCCAAATAAAACTTAGACGACCAAACCCGTCTAATGTAAAGTTTATAAAAATCATATACTGATGTATAGGTAACTAAGACAAGTAAAAACCGATAAAACCCGAACTATAATAATTACGGACATTTACGAGCTAACTAAACATATTGGACTAATAATTGGACTTAATAAGATAAAAACTTGTAAAACGAACTTATTGGGCTTAACCCATTTGGGCCCAACATGAAAAGTATATATACTGATAATATAGGCATAAAATGGATAAAAACAAGTTAAAGAACTTATAAAAGGCTTAATGGACTTAAAATAGGTAAAATCGGTAAAACTAGTGAACTAGTAAGATGTTACCAAAACGTAAACGCTAAAATGAGTAAACAAGGATGTATAAACCCACTTGATCATCATCATATGTACAAAATCATCATATGTATATTGTTATTTTGATAAAAGTCATTGGACCGAGTCTAAGACCGATTATTATTTATATAGGTTTCCGTGACCGAAGCACGCCCGTAGCCGATAATCCGCCTTTCATTAACAACGTGAGTTCATAGCCTCGCACTCTTTTAAATGTTTTATAAAATGATTTGTAAACCCGCGAGGGAGATAACATGCTAGATTTTATAAAAATAGAACACAAGTAGTCCCGATTGTATGCTTAATGATATGGACCCGAATGATGCTATGACCCTATAAACGAGACTAAAAGGATTATTAGTAGTTAGGTTATGTCACTTAAAGTCCCATTAGCATGAATTGTGAACTACCGGGATTTGGTAGACGCTTATGCATTTGATAGTACTATTTGGGGACGATCACTCCAGTTTGCGAAGATTCCATAGCGTTATTTTTGTGACGACACGCTAACTTAGATGGGCAAATTGTTTGTCGGGTTCACGGCCCGCTATTTTCATAGTAAGGTAACAATGTCATGCGGCTAATAATAATCCTAATCCAAAAAAAAATGTATCCTATACATAATAACGACGCTATTAACGATGAACATAATACCTATCATGGAAATATAGAGACTACGGTCTCATGGACGGTTTAAGATGTATGCTTGATTTATATATTGCCTGACTAGCAATATGAGGACTTACTTCCGATATTATACTTGTGTTCTGATTTTAAACGATTATTTTATATAACGGTTTTTATTAAACTCTATGAATTCACTCGGCATTCGCTGATATGATTTTTGCATGTTTTTTTATCTCAGGTGCTTGAAGGTAATCCGGATGGAGATCGACTCTGATGGCCCACATATTATTAAAATTGTTCATTCGATCTACGCTTTTGAAACTTTTTAAATCGAATGAATGTATGTTAAACCTTGAACAACCATTTTTATGTGTTGTCTATGATTGGAGTTATTGTGCTATCCCGTAACACTCTGAAAGACCCTTCCGCTGTACCGATACGAAAAATGAGAGTGTTACAGTTTGGTACCAGAGCTCTCGTTATAGAGAACAGAAGATTTTAAAAACCAAGGTTTTGAACAAAACTTTTCAAAATCTTTTGAAAATGAACATTTGAGAAAATATTTGAAAAATCTTTTGACTATAACGGTGCCAGAGATCTCCGACGTTACCAATAAGCCCTATTGAGAAGATATATATTTTGATATATATAATTTAATTTATATATATGTATATAGCGTGATTTCATTATGTAATTGTTTAACTAGTATGTTATCCTAATACGAGATATATATATATATATAAATGCAGATTGTCATGGCTGACCCTAATATTCCTGTAGAAAACCATGCTATTCCCGAACCTAATATAGAAGATGATCCTTATTTAGACTTAGTAGATTATGATATCGATGAGGAGGAACCATTTGAGGATCCCGAGCCCGAGTTAGGACTAGGAGATCAGATTGCCCCTCAGGTTGACTTGGTAGAGAATGTGGATATTGAGAATGTGGATATTGGGAATGATGATGAGATTGGATTAGATAATTTAGATGATGAGATTGACGACGAGGATGTCGAGGAGGATGTAGGTATAGATGTTGAGGTTGATGACGATGAGGAAGCCGAGCTTATTTATCTGTATGATGTTCCAGAGGGCGAGCCTTTGCCCCCACCAGTTTGTTTGTCTGATTCTGAGGATGAGTTACCTAGGGATGAAATGTCTGAATCGTCTGAATCTGATTCTGAATCAGAGGAGGATGAGGATGATGATGCACCTGACGGTACTGATGGTATTGCTACTCATAGACGTGAGATAGGAGAGTCGTCTAGTACTCGAGAGGCTACTCATATTGATGGTCTTGCACCACGGGCCTTGAGACGTGATCTAGATGCTTCCCGTGTTAAGAGTTGTGTGACAGAGGTTGGATTAGGTGTTGTTCAGACTCATGTTGCTTATTTGGAGTCGAAGACTAAGGTTGGCGAGAAAGAGCGAGAATTGCTTAGTTTGGATTTGAGTAATGTAGAACGTGGTTTGAATGAGGCTTTTAGGAGGTTATCGGTGTTGGAAAGTGGTGAGTATGCTGCTATGAAGAGAAAGGTGAATACTATGGAGATTCAGTTGAGTGTAGCTCGTGCGATGCGTGAGAAAGCTGAAAAGGACTTGAATATATCCGTGGGATGGAATAGTAGATTTTATGCCGACATGGTTGAAAGAGGAGTAATCCGTAAGCGCCCAGCTTAAGATGTGTCGAGTGATCGTCCGACGAAGATTCAGAAGACGATGGATGATGGACCATCTGGCGGTTCTCAGTAGACCAGTCTGTATTTAGTAGTGGCCTTTATATCTTTTGTGCTTTTGTAGCTTTGACTGAACCGACTTGTTAGTAATAGACTTGGCACGAATTTTGAGTGTATATAATGCTAGAACTTTGATATAGGATGTACTAAGACAAAACTTTTGTTTCAGATCGAATGAAATATGTATCTTGTCTTGAATTCCATATTGTGCCTTATTTGTATCTTGATTATGAATTTAATCCATATTATATGAATCCCTGTTGGATGAATGCTTAATACTTTGAAATTGTTAAATTATAGAACTATGCCGCCCAAGAAGGCTGTGACTGAGGATGATGTACGTAGGATTATTACGGAGCAAGTTACCGCATCTATGACTGAATTTATGGCAAATGCTAGAAATGAAGCTAGCGGTAGTGGAGCTGGCGGTAGTGGAGCTGGCGGTAGTGGAGCTGGCGGTAGTGGAGCTGGCAGTAGTGGAGCTAGCGGTAGTGGAACAGGCGGTAGTGGAGCTGGCGGTAGTGGAATTGGCGGTACTAATGTGAATGTGAATGCTAATAATGTGAATGCTAATGCTGGAGGAAATGTAGGAGGACTTGGAACGAATGCATCTGAAGTTGGTGGCTGTACTTATGTGACGTTCATGAAGTGTGAACCTCTACCTTTTAATGGAACTGAAGGTGCTGTAGGACTAAGCCAGTGGATTGAGAAGATTGAATCGGTGTTTAGGATTAGTAAGTGTAAGGAGGAAGATAAGGTGACTTTTGCTATGGCTACTCTTAAAGGTCGTGCGTTGACTTGGTGGAACGGGAGAATTGCTTTCATGGGTCTTGATGCTGCTAATGCTACTCGTTGGGCTGAAATTAAGAAGTGGATGACTTTGGAGTTTTGTCCTTGTAGTGTGATTATTAGGTTAGAACAAGAGTTGATTCATCTGAGAATGAAAGGTGTGGACATTGATAGTTACACGAATCGATTCCATGAGTTGGCCTTGCTATGTCCTCGATTGGTTGAACCCGAAGAGATCCGAATTGAGCAATATGTGAAAGGGTTGACCAGGAATATCCGGGGGGACGTGACATCATCTAAACCACTGACCATTGATGATGCTGTTCGAATGGCCTACCAACTCATTGGACAGATAATTCAGGATAAGGAAGATGAAGCCCGTGTATGTGAGAAAAGAAAGGGAGACGGTGATCGTGTAGATAGAGGTGATAATAGGAAGAATTTCAATCGCTGTCAGAACACGAGAAAGGGGAATGCAAATGCTCTTACCAACAACACACCGCGCAACGATGATAGATGTCCTAAGTGTGGCAACAAGAGGCATGCTGGCGATTGTTGGAAGTGCCGAAATTGCGGAAAGCTTGGACACAAGGTTGAAAGGTGTAAGAAGGGAACCATTTGCTTCAACTGTGATGAAGAAGGTCATAGGAAATTGGAATGCCCCAAGTTGAAAGCGATTGTACCTGGAAGAAACCCCCAGGGTGGTATCTATCAACTTGGAACAATTGAGGTGAAGAAAGAGGATCCGAATGTCGTTACCGGTACGTTTTTACTCAACAATCATTATGCTGTTGCTTTATTCGATTCGGGTGCCGATAGGAGCTTTGTATCCACTAAATTTAGTGCCCTTATTGATATTGAACCTGTTGAGATAAGTACCAGTTACGAGGTGGAATTGGCTGATGGTAAATTAGTAAAAACTAATAAGCTATTAGAAGGATGCTCTCTAAATCTCTTGAACCATTCCTTTCCGATTGGTTTGATGTTAATAGAATTAGGTAGTTTTGATATTATTATTGGTATGGATTGGTTGTCGTTGAATAATGCTACTATTTTATGTGGAGAGAAGAAAGTTAAGATTCCTCTTAGGAATAGGACGTTAGTAATTGATGGTAGTCGAGGTGAATCCCGTTTGAAAATCGTTTCATGTATTAAAGTCCAAAAGTACATCAGGAACGGTTGTGAGTTATTCTTAGCTCAAGTGACCGGGAATGAGTCTAGGGAGAAACGATTGGAAGATGTACCTATTATTTGTGAATTTCCTGAGGTATTTCCAAAAGATTTACCTGGACTTCCACCGATAAGGCAAGTAGAGTTTCGAATCGATTTAATTCCTGGTGCTGCACCGGTGGCACGTGCGCCTTACCGATTAGCCCCTTCTGAATTAAAGGAGTTATCTGAGCAACTTAAGGAGTTGTCTGATAAAGGTTTTATTCGACCGAGCTCGTCGCCTTGGGGATCTCCAGTCTTGTTCGTTAAGAAGAAGGATGGATCTTTTCGTATGTGCATTGATTATAGGGAACTGAATAAGTTGACCATTAAAAATCGATATCCTTTACCTAGGATTGATGATTTCTTTGATCAACTGCAAGGATCTAGTGTGTATTCTAAGATAGATTTGCGGTCAGGATATCACCAACTTCGCGTCCGTGAAGAAGATATTCCTATAACTGCATTTAGAACTCGTTATGGACACTATGATTTTCAAGTAATGCCATTTGGGTTAACTAACGCACCTGCGGTTTTCATGGATTTAATGAATCGAGTGTGCAAGCCCTACTTGGATAAATTTGTGATTGTGTTTATTGACGATATTCTGATCTATTCTAAGAATGAAGATGAGCATAGAGAACATTTGAGGATTGTTTTGAAATTGTTAAAGGATGAAAGGTTGTATGCTAAGTTTTCGAAGTGTGATTTTTGGTTAGATTCTGTGCAATTTCTTGGTCATGTGATTAACAGAGATGGAATTCATGTTGATCCTGCAAAGGTTGAAGCTATTAAGAATTGGTCTGCACCGACAACGCCAACGGAAGTGCGACAGTTCTTAGGATTGGCTGGCTATTATAGGCGATTCATTAAAGAATTTTCTTTGATAGCTAAACCCTTGACTAAGCTTACCCAAAAGAATAAACCTTTCGTTTGGGGAAGTGATGAAGATGGAGCATTTCAGACATTGAAGCAAAAATTATGTAGTGCGCCAATCTTATCATTACCCGACGAGAGTGAAGATTTTGTAGTGTATTGTGATGCATCTCTTAGAGGTTATGGAGATGTTTTGATGCAACGAGAGAAAGTGATAGCTTATGCTTCTAGGCAATTGAGGAAGAATGAGGAGAATTATACTACTCATGATCTTGAGTTAAGAGCTGTAGTCTTTGCTCTTAGGTTGTGGAGACATTATCTGTATGGCACCAAGTGTACGGTATTCACCGATCACAAAAGCCTACAGTATATTCTCGACCAGAAGGAATTGAACATGAGGCAACGAAGATGGATAGAGTTGTTAAGTGATTATGATTGTGATATAAAATATCACCCAGGAAAAGCCAATGTGGTTGCTGATGCGTTAAGTAGGAAAGATAGAGAGCCTATCAGGGTGCGTTCTCTAGTCTTGACCGTGCACAATAATTTGCCTGAGCAAATTAGAAATGCGCAAATAGAAGCTTGTAAGAAGGAAAATTTTGTTAATGAAGGGTTCCGAGGAGAAGGAGATCCTTTAGAGGTTAGAGCTGATGGAGTGAAATGCTTAAGAGGTCGTATGTGGATACCTAAGTTTGGAGGCTTAAGAGATTTGATTATGCTAGAATCCCATAAATCTAAGTATTCCATTCATCCGGGATCTGATAAGATGTACCATGATTTGAAGAAGTTGTACTGGTGGCCGAATATGAAAGCTGACATAGCTATGTATGTTCTTTAATGATTGACTTGTGCTAGAGTTAAAGCGGAACATCAAAAGCCATCAGGACTACTTCAACAACCAAAGATTCCTGAATGGAAGTGGGAGCGTATTACAATGGACTTTATCACCAAGCTTCCTAGAACATCATTTGGAAACAATTCGATTTGGGTTATTGTCGATAGACTGACCAAATCAGCACACTTCATTCCGGTTAAGGAGCAGTTCTCACTGGAGAAGCTGACTCGAATATACCTTGATAATGTTGTATGCAAGCATGGAGTGCCTGTATCGATCATTTCAGATCGAGATCCTAGATTCGCATCGAATTTTTGGAAATCTCTCCAAAGATCTTTGGGAACGAATCTCGACATGAGCACTGCTTATCACCCCCAGACTGATGGGCAGAGTGAAAGGACGATACAAACACTAGAAGATATGTTGAGAGCTTGTGTGTTAGACTTTGGTAAGAATTGGGATAAACATTTGTCGTTAGCAGAGTTTTCGTATAACAATAGCTACCATTCTAGTATTAAGGTTGCACCGTTTGAAGCTGTGTATGGTAGGAAGTGTAGATCTCCTGTATGTTGGATTGAAGTTGGGGATACCCAGCTCACGGGACCAGAATTGATCCGGGAGACTACGGAGATGATAGTTCAGATTAAGAAGAGGTTGTTGACTGCCCGTAGTAGACAGAAAAGTTACGCGGATGTGCGGCGGAAGCCAATGGAGTTTGAAGTGGGTGACCGAGTAATGTTGAAGGTATCGCCATGGAAAGGCGTTATAAGATTTGGAAAACGAGGGAAATTGAATCCCCGTTATATTGGACCCTTTAAGATTTTATCTAGAGTAGGTCCGGTGGCTTACAAACTAGAGTTACCCCCAGAACTTCATGGTGTTCACAACACATTCCATGTATCTAATCTGAAGAAATGTCTAGCAGTGAGTGATGAGAAAATTCCGTTAGGTAAGGTTCGAATAGATGGGAAGTTGCATTTTATCGAAGAGCCCGTAGAAGTTATGGACCGTGAGGTAAAGCAACTGAAACAAAGTCGGATACCTATTGTCAAAATCCGATGGAATTCAAATCATGGACCGGAGTATACTTGGGAACGAGAGGATGAAATGTGGAAGAAATAACCGCACCTCTTCGATTTCAATAAGAAACGGACATCCAAATGAAATGGATCACGAGGACGTTGATCCCTTTTAGGAGGAAAAGCTGTGACAATCTAACATTTTAAGGTAGTGAAATATTTTCTCGTATAATATTTTGAAACTTATTTTTATGTTGGTTGACGAACTCACAATTTACGGATTTAAATTTGGGCTTACGTACATAATTTGGCGTCTTTTACGACGAAACCGGAAACCTTAGGATTACGTATTTACGTTTTTGAACTCCGTTTTTGATGAGACAATTTTTATTGGATTCGTTTTGTGACGTTGATTCATAATTTATAAAAACGTTTTTCGTAAAACGACCCGAGGGCACGCAAATCGAGAAAACTAGAATCGAGAAATATCCGTAAACTAGTGAGATGGGACAAAACACATTGTCCCACCCCACTAGCATGGTATGGACGGCCAACATGACACCACACCATCAAGGTGGCATCATGTTAGCTAAACTTACACAAGTGTAAGCCTAAGCTTACATGTTAAGCTAACTCTTTACCACTTAACATCAAAACTAGCTACTTGTTTCATTATACCATTTACTTACATGCAAATTTCTCTCAAAATCCTCTCAACTCTCCTCCCTTTTCCGTCCCAAATAAGCCAACAAACACCCCATTTGATCTCTTCTAGCCATGAACAACATGTTTACTAGCTCTATTAAGGAGTTTTCTTGAAGCCTTGCTCATTTGGTGGCCATATTAACATCTTTGGAGGTGATTTGCTTGTGTCCTAGGGCTGATTTTCCAACCTATGTTCTTGATATTTGATGGTCTTGGAGATACTTGTTGTGTTCATCAAGTTCTTGTCTTCCTAAAACAAGAAATCCACTTGGATTGGTAAAGAAGATCATCCTCTCCATTTTTCTCTTGTTATTTTGTAAAGAACAAATGTATTTTCTTTCATTTTGTATATGTATATGATGTATATATGATGATAAAAATGTTGTGTGGGGATCAAGTGTTGATAAATATGCTTAAAAATGATGATAACTATAAGAAATGAAGCTAAAATCTTGACTATTTAGTTGGCTGTATAAAAACAGTAGATAACTAAAAGATGAACTGATAAAATTGCATGGTTTGATCCATTTACCGTAAGTAGATGATGTTATACACATGTGAGAGTTGGCCATGCAATGGAATCAAAATAATGAGTGAGATATGATCAAAACAAGTTAGGTGGTCTAATCTGAATAAGCAGTTTTGTAGGGACTGTTAAGGAAAGTTAAACTCAAAATGAGAAGTAGCTATAACTAAGTTAAATATAGCACATAATATGAAGATCATGCCATCCAAAAATGAGCTTCTAATTCATTATAGAACTCTATATATGGTAAAAATGGTGAACATGAAGTTGAAAATCAGATTTTTGGAAATAATGTTTATTATTATTATATAAGCACTCACATTATAATGTATAAAATGTAAAAATATAAACCCACTAACTTATAAAACTTATTTATATAAATGTATAAAAGGTTAATTAAATGGGTAAATTATATAAATGGTGGTAAAATAATATTTATAAGTAATAAAAACTATAAACTTGATTTTTACGACTTTTTCGGCTATCGCCGTAAAATTAACGTTTTTCGCCAAATAAAACTTAGACGACCAAACCCGTCTAATGTAAAGTTTATAAAAGTAATATACTGATGTATAGGTAACTAAGACAAGTAAAAACCGATAAAATCCGAACTATAAGAATTACGGACATCACGAGCTAACTAAACATATTGGACTAATAATTGGACTTAATAAGATAAAAACTTGTAAAAAGAACTTATTGGGCTTAACCCATTTGGGCCCAACATGAAAAGTATATATACTGATAATATAGGTATAAAATGGATAAAAACAAGTTAAAGAACTTATAAAAGGCTTAATGGACTTAAAATAGGTAAAATCGGTAAAACTAGTGAACTAGTAAGATGTTACCAAAACGTAAACGCTAAAATGAGTAAACAAGGATGTATAAACCCACTTGATCATCATCATATGTACAAAATCATCATATGTATATTGTTATTTTGATAAAAGTCATTGGACCGAGTCTAAGACCGATTATTATTTATATAGGTTTCCGTGACCGAAGCACGCCCGTAGCCGATAATCCGCCTTTCATTAACAACGTGAGTTCATAGCCTCGCACTCTTTTAAATGTTTTATAAAATGATTTGTAAACCCGCGAGGGAGATAACATGCTAGATTTTATAAAAATAGAACACAAGTAGTCCCGATTGTATGCTTAATGATATGGACCCGAATGATGCTATGACCCTATAAACGAAACTAAAAGGATTATTAGTAGTTAGGTTATGTCACTTAAAGTCCTATTAGCATGAATTGTGAACTCCCGGTTGGTAGACGCTTATGCATTTGATAGTACTATTTGGGGACGATCACCCCAGTTCGTGCCTTGACGGTTGATCCCCATCGTACCACATTGATTGGTAAGCGAATTTATGTATGAGAAGATTCCATAGCGTGATTTTTGTGACGACACGCTAACTTAGATGGGCAAATTGTTTGTCGGGTTCGCGGCCCGCTGTTTTCGTAGTAAGGTAACAATGTCATGCGGCTAATAATAATCCTAATCCAAATAAAAATGTATCCTATACATAATAACGACGCTATTAACGATGAATATATTACCTATCATGGTAATATAGAGACTACGGTCTCATGGACGGTTTAAGATGTATGCTTGATTTACTAACCCATATACTCCGATGACATATAGGAAACCCCTTGACTCCGATGACATATAGGAAACCCCTTGACTCCCTGAAGAACTGGTACGACCATTACTTCTTTGTAGATGAAAAAGTATTCCCCACCCCCTTCGTACTTAAAACCAAGGCCCCAAAAGACTATCCGCCCAAACCCAAAGATTATAGTAGCCGGGACCTAAAAATACTAGATACCCATCGCACGGAATTTCATAGAGGGTTGCCGGAGAACTTTCTGTGCTTGGTAGGGATAAGCCGCCGTTACTTTGGGAGGGATGACTTATATCCGTGCTTCTTAACGGAACAGGGCGAGGGTAGGTCATATATATATCTTGTAAATTTGATCTGTCGCATATGTTTAAAATGTTACTAACCCATATACTTCTACAATCATTTGCAGAGATGAACCTTCACGGATTGATTCGTCAAGGCGACCCCATGAAGGTGAGGGAAGGATTCCGGCCGTTAAAGCCGAATGAGCTCCCCTTGCTAGAGGCTTTAGCCGACCGTACGATGCCGCTGGAGGAGACAACCAAACCCAGGTCGGACGAAGAAGAGCCTGTTATCGAGAAGTCCCCTTTGGACTTTCATAACGAAGATGGCGACGACCCCTTGCTGGAGGGAGGTACCATCAACCAGGAGGAGGAGCGCGATCCGAACGAAGACACCACGCAAGCTTCCGGATCCACCACACTAACTTCAAAAAAGAGAAAAACAACCAGGCGTGTGGCGAAAAAGACTGGGGAAGATGCCGGAGTTGCAAATGCTCCTCCCAAGAAGTTGCGGAAAGACCATCCCCAGTATCAAGAAGAAGGTAGCACCATGACTGGTCAGGCCGATCCTACCCCAATCATGGAAGGGCCAGTCCTACGAGTCGCCCCTGTGAGCGCCGTAGCTCCTACCGACCCAGACCCTGCTATTGACACCTCGTAAGTACCCCTCACGATTATGACTTGTATCTTCGTACGATATATGTAGACTAAAAAATTGTCCCCTTTTTCTTTTAATGACAGGGTGAATCCGGCAACCGCAGCTCAAGGAGAAGAGGTGGGGAGAAATCCATCCCCCGCGGCTACTAACAATCCCCCTTCACCCATCACCACCCGCGCCAAGGAACCGTGCCGCGAGGGGCCAGAAGAGAGCTTGCGTCTAGCATGGAACCTATCAAGCTTGACACGGTTGGAGGCCGAATCAGAGTGTTCGGAATTCATTGAACACATCACCCCGCCTGTCCTTGCCCAGGTTTTAGATGAACTAGACCATGAGGGCCTGATTGAACAGTTTGATGTGTCATCCGCTCATCAGGTTACGGTGGGCGCCGCACTGAGACGCCGACTGATCAAGGCCCTCACCAATGTGAGCCGTGCCGACAAAAGGATCGCCCGCCGGGAGGCATTGGTCGTAAAGAGCGAGAAGACCATCACATCCTTGCAAGCGGCGTTAGTGACTGCTGAGGCAACGGTGAAGGAGCAGGCGCTTCATGCCGAAACAAGAGAGAAGCGTATCGCTGAGTTGGAGGCCCTCGTAGCCGCATCAAACGAGAAGGTAAACCTTCAAACATGTTGTTCATATATTCCTACTCCTTGTGTGTATGTAGCCCCAAGATATATATTCGTGTACTAACTCCGACTTTCATACGCAGGTGTCTGCGGCTGAGGCTGCTACTAAGGCGGTGACTGTGCAATCATTCAGCATTGCTCAGGAACGCGACGCATTGAAGGAGGAATTGAAGCAGGCTCAAAACAACCTTGAAAATCAAGTTGTCGCTGCTGATGAAGAGTTGAGCAAGGTGGTCGTCAGCTGTGCGGAGAGAGTATGCCCCCTCCTACTGACCGCGACAGCCGGTCGTAGGTGGATTATCGGGCAAGGACTGCGGCTTGCTGTAAGCGGGGCCCTTAACGCTCCACATCTATTGCAGGCCTTTGCTGGGGTTGTATCTGACGGGATCGACCGTGGTAGGCATGAAGGCATGGTCCAAGCTGCGGAGATGATCCCAAAAAGTGAGGATATCACCCAACATCCGTATCACAACCCCTCTACAGCGGGCAAGATGACTGCGTCCATGGATGCCTTGGCAGACCTTCAACACCCCCTTCTGGACGAGCTTGAAGCCTTGAAAGATGCTCCCAATGAAACAATAATGTCCCGGCTGAGTGCTGACCCAATTCCCTTGACGCTGGCTACCTATGATTTCGTATCCAAAGCCATGTCAGGTGAGAAGCCGCTTGGTGGAGCTTTAGACGCTCTTGCAGTCAAAGTTCAGGACGTGAAGGATGCTCGCGGGGAGGTCCTTCGTGCTTTAATTGAGGAAGGGAAGAAGGATCTAGAAGAATTCCTCCCCCCTTTGTAACTCATATGTTGTGAACATTTATATTCGTCCGTGTATGTACACGGCTAAGACATATATGTAATAACTTGTCCTTTTACTTTAGAAGTCCGTGACAACCACGGCCGTTTTGTTGATTGTTAATTTTGAAACTTGTGTATCTCATTGTACTCCAATGCCGCGTGACGTATCACGTCTTACGTACAAGTCTAATTTACTAGACATGCGATGTGCGTCTTTACTATGCGGAGCACCGTATGGCTATAGCATATGAAACTTACCCCAACGTCTTGTGGGTAAGGTGTCTAGTAAGGATACATGATCCGTGCGGCTGGGGTTGCATCCCTCTTACGCGGCAAGTTGAATTAGTAGGTTCACTTAATCCTCTTACCCCACCTGGGAGCGTATGGTACATGTACAGTAATTTGAGAGAATGCATACGAATGAAACATGGCATATTATAATACAAGTAAAATTCATACGGCTAACAAAGAATCTAACAAAGAAAGGAAAATGGTTTGCACGAAACAGGTCGTGGAGCTAGCTAGGCACCACGGCATTTTATTAGAACGTTTACACTTTTGTTTGAGTAATGACGACAAGTCCTAAAAAACAAGAAAGGAAACTTAAACAATCATAAGAAGAATAAACAAAACAAATGACCCGCATGGTTCTTTATTAAGACCGCCTATAGCGAAGTACCCATGCGGAAGCCGTAGCTTTCAAAGATAGCACCTTTTTAGATTGGAGATGTTCCATGTGCGCTCTAGGTCGCGGCCATCCATGTCACGTAACTTGTACGCGCCTCGCCCCAAGGTTTCAGTGACTTCATGCGGTCCTTCCCATTTAGGGCCCAGTTTTCCTGTATTCTCCACTCGACTCGCTTCGTTAGCACGATAGACGTAGTCTCCCGGTCGAAAAGAAACACCCTTGACCTTGGCGTCATAATAAGCCTTCATATTAGCCTTGGACTTAGCCTCATTGATGGCTGCTATTTCCCTTTTTTCTTCCAACAGATCCAGGTTGATTCGCAGTTGTTCATCGTTTGTGACGACATTAACCTCCGCCGTGCGGATGGTAGGCATCCCTATTTCTGCTGGTATAACGGCTTCAGTGCCGTAAGCCAATGCAAATGGAGTATCTCCGTTGGCTGTTTTTATCATGGTTCTATGTGCCCATAGCACGTGTGACAACTCATCGACCCATTTGCCCTGTCGTTCATCCAGCCGCGCCTTGATTCCATTCCCCAAGCTCCTATTTGCTCGTTCGACAAGGCCGTTCGTTTGTGGATGCTTAACGGACGCGAAGCGCCGTTTGATGTTCAATGATGCACACCAGTCTTTGAATGGGTTGTCCGTGAACTGCTTGCCGTTGTCCGAGATAATTTCCCCTGGTAGACCGAAACGGCACACGATGTGTTCCCACACAAACTTCTTGACCTGCTTACCCGTGATAGACTTGACTGCCTTGGCTTCTATCCATCGTGTGAAGTAGTCCATTGCAACAATCAAGAATTCAACCCCTCCCGCAGCTACAGGAAATGGTCCTGCAATGTCAATTCCCCATTTGTAAAATGGCCATGGGGACGTGATAGGTGTAAGCTCCTGCTGCGGGTGCCGCGGTACTGGCCTATGCACTTGGCAATCATTGCACCTGCGAATCATGTCGCGCGCGTCTCTGTGCATAGTGGGCCAATAGTATCCTGTTCGTAAGGCTTGGGCTACCACGGATCGTGGGCCTGCATGCATGCCGCACAACCCTTCGTGTATGTCACTGATAACGTAAGCCGCCTGGCGTGGTCCAACACACCGCAGCCACGGCTGCAAGAAAGAGCGTTTATAAAGGATGCCTTATCGGAGTTCGAAATGTTGTGACTTCCTTTTAACGCGCCTTGCTGCTTTTTCCTCGTCTGGAAGGGTTTCATTAGTCAAATAGTTGATGATTGGAGTCATCCACATAGGTCCCTCCTCCTCAACTATAGCGGCCACTTCCCTTTCCGTGATAGATTTCTCCTTGAGTATTTCCACCAAAACCTGTTTAGACAAGTGGGCGAAGCTCGTGGATGCGATCTTACTGAGAGCGTCCGATTTCTTGTTCTCGCCCCTTGGCACCTGCTTGATGGAAAACTTACTGAAAGTCGTGATTAACGACTTGACTTTTTCCAAATACCTGACCATGTTGTCCTCCTTAGCCACATACCCACCTAGAATATGGTTCGCGACAAGCCGTGAGTCCACGTAGGCCTCAAGGTTGCGGACTCCTATTCTAGCGGAGATTTTTAAACCCGCAATTAATGCTTCATATTCCGCTTCGTTATTGGTGGCCGTGAACTCGAAACGGAGGGCGTACGTGAATTCCATTCCTTCTGGATTTGTGAGGGTGAGACCTGCCCCGGACCCGTCTTTGCATGAGGATCCGTCCGTGAATAGCACCCAAGGTTCCGCTGGGACCTCGTCTTGCTTAATGATTGGTTCTTCCTCATCCGGCTTCTCGATCAGGAAATCTGCCAAGATCTGGCCTTTAACAGTCGTCCTTGGTCTGTAAGATATATTATGCCCTCCCAATAGGATGCTCCACTTCTCTAGTCTCCCTGCCACGTCTGGTCTAGAGATAACCTGCTTAATTGGCTGATCCGTGATCACCACAATTGGGAGCGCCTGAAAGTACCGGCGCAGCCGCTTTGTAGCAAATACTAGTGCTAGCACCAATTTTTCCATGGAGGAATAATTCAACTCCGCCCCTTGTAGTGTTCTACTTATAAAGTATACCGGAGTTTGTATTGTATCTCTATCCGTCATCAGTACCGCGCTTATTGCGCCATGGGTAGCTAAGAGATACATAACGAGTTCCTCCTTTGGCCGGGGGGCTACTAGCATGGGGAGAGATGCGAGATGCTGCTTGAGTTGGCAAAAAGCTTCCTCAGCTTCCTTCGTCCAGCAGAAGTCTCCCTTTCTAATGCACTTCTTGAGTGTCTTAAACAGGGGTAATGACTTCTCTGCGGATTTAGATAGGAATCTATTCAGCCCGGCTAACTTCCCATTCAGGGACTGTACCTCCTTCCGTGTCTGGGGGGACGGTAGTCGTATCACTGCGTATGTCTTCTCTGGACAAGGTTTGATGCCGTTTGGGTCAATCAAATATCCTAGGAACATTCCTTCTGTTGCCCTAAACGTACATTTCTTTGGATTTAACTTCATGTTAATCCTTCTCAGCGTGTCGAATGTCTCCTGGACATCCCGGAGAAGTGCCTCCTCCGTATGGCTTTTTATCACCAAGTCATCAACATATACTTCCAAGTTGCGTCCTATTTGTGATTCGAAAGCTTTATCCACCAACCGCTGATACGTAGCGCCGGCGTTCTTCAATCCAAACGGCATTTTTGTATAGCAATATACGCCCTGGCTCGTGTGGAACGCCGTTTTTTCTGCATCTTCCTCCGCCATCTGGATTTGGTGATACCCTTTATATGCATCTAAGAAGCATTTGAAAGGATATCCACACAAGGACTCCACCTTCCAGTCGATTTCTGGTAATGGGTAACAGTCCTGTGGGCAGGCCTTGTTTAGATCCGTGAAATCCACACACATGCGCCAACTTCCGTCATGTTTCTTGACCATGACCGGATTAGATAACCACTCGTGGTAGTATACCTCGCGCATGATGCATGCGTCCACTAGCTTACGCACTTCCTCCAGTATCACTTGGCTGCGCTCGGGCACCTGGCCGCGCTTCTTTTGCTTGATGGGTTGGTACCCTTGGCGGATATGGAGCTTATGCTCTGCTATCGTACGTGGCACACCCGTCATATGTTTTGGCTCCCATGCGAATATGTCCAGGTTTGCACTTAAAATAGAGCACATGGCCCTTTTGCCGCTATCCGAGAGCGCCCCTCCTATGGATACCTCCTGTTCCGGATAGTCAGGGTGAATGGCCACCTTCCAATTGGGCGGTGGTGCCCCATCCTTGGGTGGGACAGGTGGTGTTGGTGTTGTCACGGTGTGACACTCGGATGTTGGTACGACTGTGTTGTAAATAGTAACGATTCCCCCCTCAACGGGGAATTTGATCATTCCGTGTGCCGTAGAGGGTACTGCCCGGATAGCCAAAATGCCTGGTCTGCCTATGATTCCATTATAGGGAGAGTGTGAATGTATCACCATGAAGTTCATCCACGTCGTAGTGGAATGTTCCTCATTCCCAATGGTGACAAGCAAACGCAATTGCCCTATCGGCCAGATGGTGTCTCCACTAAAGCCAGTAAGCGGCGACGTGGCCGGTACTAATTGGCTTCTTATTTCTGGACATAACTGCACAAAGCAGTGTTCATACAGTACCTCTGCTGACGACCCTCCATCCACATACATACGACGAACATTGTGTGTCCCAATGCTTATCTCAATAGTGAGAGGCGCATCAACCACATCGCTTGCTGTGATGGGAGGGAATGATATTTCCCTGCCGCGTGAAAATTTTTGGCCGATTTTTTGTCTCGTGCGGCGCTGTCTGGATTGGATCATGTATATGGTAGAAGGCTTGTCCTTTTGGGGATCCTTCTTGTCATACTTCTTGTTGTTGTCTTTTCCATCTTTCCAATCCTTAACTAGGTGCTTGAGTTTGCCTTATTTGATTAGCGACTCAATATGCTTCTTGAGCTGGATACACTCCTCCGTGCCGTGTCCTTTGTCATTAT
This sequence comes from Glebionis coronaria, assembly GCA_025667525.1. Classification (NCBI taxonomy): domain Eukaryota; kingdom Viridiplantae; phylum Streptophyta; class Magnoliopsida; order Asterales; family Asteraceae; genus Glebionis; species Glebionis coronaria. The sequence continues at coordinate 533,711 of JANFOE010000423.1, forward strand.
GGAACTCGCAGAAGCGACTTCCTTGCCGACGTTCCGGGGGAGTGGTCATTGGGGGAGGCCTTGGAAAGTTCGCCCCTTCAGTCAACAAGATCTCCCGGTAGGACATCTTTAGGGGGTGAACTTGTCGTCCGACCGTCCGCCTTTGCTTTGGCTCTTATAGTCTGAGCCCTTATTGTTCTGGTTGCCTTGACCGCCCGACTGTCTCCGGGACTGGTCATTTGACCGGTACCCACTTCCTCGGGATGGGTAGGCCGCGGCAACAGCTGTTTCTCCCTCTATGAACTTTCTGACCCTTTCCATGAGGTCATCATATCTCTCTGGGCGCTTGTCGTTGAGACGCCTGATCAGTTCTCTGTCTGTTATGGCGTGCATGTAGTCAGAGATTTTCAGGAGCTCTGGCATGGTTCTTGTGCGTGTGCACTCATCATTGAAGCGCTCAGTGAAGGCTTCTGTGGACTCCCCCGGTCGTTGCTTAACGGTTGCCAATGAGACCGGATCCCTATTATACTTCTTCCTTTGAGTATAATTATTCTCGAACGCAGTGCGTAGTTCCGTGAAACTATCAATGCTCCGTGGGGGGAGCGCCTCGAACCAGTCACGGGCGTTTCCGATCAAGGTCGAATTGAACATTTGGCACCATATAGGCATGGGCCATCGCTCAATTTTAGCCTGAGTGTCGAATATTTTGAGGTGATCCACAGGATCACCGGACCCATCATAAGTCTTGATGCACGCCGGCATGCGACGTTTGGTGTCCTCAGAATAGTTTCGTATGCGGAGGGTGAACGGATCTTCCCTGGGATCTGCCCATGGCCGTGTGAGCCTAGGATCATCCCATGGTTCACACCATGGACGCGAGAGGTCCTCTACTTCCGTATCCCGATAGTAAGGGCCACCATAATACTCCTCATTGTTTGGTGGTGGAGACGTGCGCCTAGGCCGGCGGCGCTTGGGCGGATGGTCATCTGAGTCCTCCCTAGACGGATCTGGGGACGGCGGTGGTGCCCCGCCTTTTGAATACGGACCACTTTTCTGAGATGAACCGGGAGCCTTTCTCCCCGTGTTCATTCTATCCCACACACTTGGGCGGCGTGTGGTTCTGGTCAGCTCTCGATCTGGCCGATCGGGTGAGCCATCCGACCTTTCTCCATCTTGAGACTGCGTTAATTCTTGCATAATGTGATCTCCTATGCGCTCAAACACATTCCGGGGTTGAGGGTTTTCCTCAAAGGTTCCCTGCTCCTGAGGCCGAGTCCTCGTTTTTCTCCGGTTTTGGGAAGGGGTGGATGGTCCACTGTCACAAAAGTTGAGTCTGGCTTGGAGGTTCCTCCCCAGACTCAATCTTGATGCAATCCCTGGGACGATCCTTTCGAAGTTCTGAGTGAGAACTCGGGTAAGATCCTCCTCACTGAGTGGTAGGGCATCCACTTCTTCCTCCGTTGAAGGGCTGTGTGGTTCCTTGTTAGGAGGGTCTGGCGCACTCCCTGGATCAGGGTTGTCCAGGGTTGAAGTAGGTGGGGGTGTCATCGAGATCGTGCTCGTCACCCCCGCAGGTTGAAAACCGCTACGGTTACCCAGCCCGCCTGCGAGGCGGTTAGGTGATTGGTTGGGGATGAGAATCCCTTCCCCTCAGGACTTCCGGTTCCCAGGATTCACATTCCTGGGGTTAGTTGGCGGATGTCCCTTCGTCATTGGAGATTTGAGATGGGGTTTTGTTCTAGCTTAGTGTTACTGGTCCCACGGATGGCGCCAACTTGTTGATGCAAAAGTTGGTTGATCCTTGCTAGACCCGAATTAGGCTTAATTCGGGTTGGCTGGGCTCCGGCTCCTGCACCAAGTGAATCGTCTGGTTGGGATCCTGCACACTAAACAACACGCGTTAAGCTTACCGTGGGAAGGTTTCCCACGATTAGACTCCGACGTGAGAGTAAGTAATCGGTTTAGGGTTATATGTGTGTTTAGAGTGTCAGTCGTAATACCTCTGTGGAACCCTTGGGGGTTCCTTTTATAGGCAGTGAAACCCAGTGGGCTTTCACTGATCCTTCGGCCCCAAGGAAGAGATAAACACCAGAATTAGAATGATTGTTATCTTCTAATTTTGGTAATGAATATCTCTTCGTATTAGGATTAAGATATACCTAGACAAAATATTATTCTGTCTGATCTTATGTCGGCCGCCTTGGGCCGTGGGCCGCACACATGTGCGGGCACTGTTCACTCAAGCCCATAAGCCTGAATGACATTCATCCACCCATCTGTGATGGGCCGGATGCGGGTAGTACCCGTGAGCCGGGCTCATGACCCGGTTGGGGACTATACATCATCAATTTATATATTGCCTGACTAGCAATATGAGGACTTACTTCCGATATTATACTTGTGTTCTAATTTTAAACGATTGTTTTATATAACGGTTTTTATTAAACTCTATGAATTCACTCGGCATTCGCTGATATGATTTTTGCATGTTTTTTTATCTCAGGTGCTTGAAGGTAATCCGGATGGAGATCGACTCTGATGGCCCACATATTATTAAAATTGTTCATTCGATCTATGTTTTGTAAACTTAATGACCTGTATAATTTGGGACCTGTTGTACGCTTTTGAAACTTTTTAAATCGAATGAATGTATGTTAAACCTTGAACAACCATTTTTATGTGTTGTCTATGATTGGAGTTATTGTGCTATCCCGTAACACTCTGAAAGACCCTTCCGCTGTACCGATACGAAAAATGAGAGTGTTACACAAACTCTCCACATTATATATACAAGACACAATTTAAAAGGGCTTGTGAATTGTGTGGTATAAACAACCATCTCACTGAAACGTGTCTTAAAGTGATTAATTGTACCAAATGTGAGAGAACTGACCATCGAACTTGTGAACATACTGAATATATGCTTGCTAAAACTAGTGCTGATGATCATAACGGGCATCCCATTCTAGGCGAAACATGCCTTTCCCACCATATGTTCATTGTGGTATGGGCAATCATCATTCAAATGACTGTTTCTAATACCCTGTTTGTAACATTTGTAGAAGTTATGACCATGACACAAATGGACATAATCGTGTAATCTCTCTCAGAAGAGGCATCAAATCTAGGAACCCAAACTCTATTACCAAATGTTGTGAAACATGTGGAAACAATGTCCACACTACATCTTATCACAATCATATAGAGTGGTTCAGAAGAGGTGAAGCCCTTCAGGCCAAGAAATTAAATGTTGTTCAAACCTCTCCTTCCTCTTTTGAGCAATCTTATTCATCATCCTAATCAAAAGGACCTTTCCGATCTAGAACACCTTCTAAATCTAAAACACCCACCCATCAAAGGTAGGTTTCAAAACAAAACTAACCATTTCCTTATCTTATGTAGTGTGATCTCAAGAAGCATATTTGGTACCTGGATAGTGGCTGCTCAAGGCATATGACTGGAACCAAAAGTCATATGCACAAGTATAAGGATGAACCAGGTCCTAAGGTAGTTTTTGGTGATAACTCATCAGCTACTACTGAAGGATTTGGTTCAATGAAATACAATAGTATATTTTTCCCAAGGGTAGCATATGTCAATGGATTGAAGCATAATCTCATGGGCATTAGTCAACTTTGTGATACAAAATACCTAGTCCTATTTGATGAAAAAAAGGTACAATCTTCAACTCCAATCATGAAATTGTGATGATTGCTCCCAGAGTTAAAGATGTTTATGTCATGAACGTGAACTCTGCTCAGGAGATATGTTTATTTGCTAGAGCTTCAAATATCACTAACTGGCTCTGGCATAAGAGGCTCTCACATCTAAATTTTAAAAAAATCACTCTATTAGAAAAACAAAATATTGTTATTGGTCTTCCTTCACTTGTTTATTCCAAGGACAAACCATGCTCAACATGTGAAAAAGGGAAGCACCATAGGGTCAGTTTCAAAACAAAACAAACTTTCTCAATCAAAGAAAGTTTTCATCTACTTCACATGGACTTGTTTGGCCCATTATCACCTAGGGCCATTTGTCATGAAAAATATAGACTTGTCATTGTTGATGATTATTCTAGGGCTAAACCTGGGTATATATTCTGACAAAGAAAAACCATGCACCAGATGCCATTATGTCTTTCAGCAAAAGAGTTAAAAAAAATCAAAATGATACTCCTGTCAAACAACTCAGAACTAACAATAGCACTGAATTCAGAAATAATCAACTAATCAAGTTATGTGATGATAAAGGAATATCATAAAATTTCTCATCACCTTACACACCTGAACAAAATGGTGTGGTTGAAAGAAGGAACAAAACCTTGATTGAAGCAGCAAGAACAATGCTTGATGGATCAGCTCTCTCTAAGCATTTTTAAACTAATGTTGTACCCACTGCTTGCTACACTCAAAATATATCCATAATTATGAAGAGGCACATGAAGACTCCCTATGAAGTCTTCAGGGGGATAATTCCAAACATCTCATTCTTACATGTGTTTGGGTATCCAGTATTCAGATGAAAAATCGGATGATGGTTACTTCCTTGGATACTCACTAGTATCTAAAGCATATAGAGTCTTCAACACAAGAAGACAATGTATTGAAGAAACTTTTCACATCACTTTCAATGAAAGTTATAAAGCTCTCATGTTTATAAATCTATCAAATGATGAACTTCATATTCATGAATCTCACAATTATCCATCTGATGAATTTCACCACTATGAGCCTTCTCAAAGATATCAAACAAGCAATTTAGTTCCTCATAATGATCCATTTGAAGATATTACAAGTCCTACAAAAGGAAATTCTTCAGTATCAAATACTGATGGCTGTCAATCAAATGATCAGTCTCAAAATGATCAAAATGAACAGTCTTAAACAAATGATCAAAATGGTCAGCAAGCTCAAACAAATGATCAGAAAGCTTCAAATAAACAACCTGAGCCTTGTGTTTAAAATTCTCCAGTTGTCTCAAGAGAACTAGGATTTGGAAACATTTCCTCTAAACAAGACGAAATCTTCCAATTATTGAACCTTTGTCTATGGAATATCCTTCGGTAGACACTAGAGACAGTCCAACTCCAATTCCATGTCATGGACTTCCAAGCTCTAGCTCTCATCATGATACTAGTGCTTATTCATCAGCTCCACAAAAATCTTGGACTAATAATAGTCGCATTTAGCTGGTGAACATAATAGGCAATCCCGGAGAAGGTAGAGTTACTAGATCTATGGCAAAGAAACTAAGTGTTGCTTCACCTAGTGAATGTCTCTATGTATATTTTCTCTCAGAAATTGAACCTACAAAGATTTTAAGCACTCTCTCACCCTGGATGGGTGGATGCCATGCAAGAGGAACTGAATCAATTTGAAAGAAATAAAGTCTGGAAATTGGTTCCTCTTACATATGGTAAATCAACCATTGGCACCAAATGGGTTTACAAACTCAAAAGACATGAAACCAATGTGGTGACCAAAAATAAAGCAAGACTGGTGGCTCAATGATTCAATCAAGAGCCTGGTGTTGATTTTGATCAAACCTTTGCTCCACTAGCATGTATGGAAGCCATACGTATCTTCTTTGGTTATGCCACTTACATGAACTTCACCATATACCAAATGGATGTCAAAAGTGCATTCCTAAATGGTGACTTAAAAGAAAAAGTTTATGTCAAACAACCTCCTGGCTTTGAGAGTAGTAAATACCCAAATCATGTCTACAAGCTTTACAAAGCTTTGTATGGACTGAAGCAAGCCCTAAGGGCTTGGTATGGAACTCTCTCAACAATTCTCACTGAACATAAATTTGTTAGAGGAAAATTAGATAGCATCTTGTTTGTCTATAAATCTAAAACTGACAGCATTCTGGTACAAATTTATATGGATGACATCATCTTTGGTTCAACAAGCTTGAAACTATGCAAAGAATTTGACAAGCTTATAACCAGCAAGTTTGAGATGAGTATGATGGGAGAACTCTCATACTTCCTTGGTCTTTAGATAAAACAATCTGACCAAGGCATCTCTATCAATAAAGAAAAATATGTCAAGGATCTGCTGAAGAAGTATGACATCAATTGTGCTTCAGTAAAAACACCAATGGTACCCCCTAACAACTTAGGACCTGATCTCAATGGACAATCAGTTAATGAGACTCAGTATAGAGGTATGATTGGTTCACTCATGTACTTAACAACAAGCAGGTCTGACATTCAATTCTCTACATGCCTTTGTGTAAGGTACCAAGAAAACCCAAAGGAATCACACCTTACTGCTGTAAAGAGAATCTCCAGGTACCTAAAAGGTACACCAAGTCTAAGTCTATGGTACCCCAACTCCTCAGGATTTGATCTCAAAGGGTACTCAGACTTAGATTATGTTGGATGCAATTTGGACAGAAAAAGCACTTCTGGTGCTTGCCAATTGTTGGGTGGCAAACTTGTGTGTTGGAGTGCTAAAAAGAAAAAACCAGTTGCCATGTCTTCAACAGAAGCTAAATATGTGGTTGTTGTTGGATGTTGTGCCAATGTTTTATGGATGAAAATCCAACTAGCTGATTATGACATAGAATATGAAAAAGGTACCAATTTTTTGTGATAACGCTAGTGCTATTGCAATATCTAATAATCCATTCCTTAATTTAAGAACAAAACACATTGATATCAGATGTCATTTTATCAAAGATCATATTTTGAAAGGGGACATTAAATTACATTTCATCCCCACTCAATACCAATTTGCTGATATCTTCACCAAACCACTGGATGAACCAACTTTTAAAAGATTGATAATGGAGCTTGGTATGCTGAACAATGATGATACAAAACCTGAACCTTCAGCATTCACTAAAGAAGCCTAAAGGTTCAGTATTTCCTAACTGTTTTGATTAATGTAAAGTAGCAGTGTTTGAGAAAAGGAGTGTGCAATGTCATGTGTCTATTTCACATTATGAGATTGTGTACATGATGTTTTGTCGCCTCCTCTGACACACTAAAGCTGAACAGCTAATCACATAAATTCATCAGTGTTTCTTCAGAACTCTGAATAAAATTTTATACAAATGAGTAGTTAGGCTTTAGTACAGTAGCGTGCAACTTCATATGTCTCGTTCACTTATGTGAACATGTATGTGGGGTTTTGTCGCCTCATCTGACACACTGAAGCTCACAAGTATACCCATCAGGTTCAACATATCTGGCCAACAGCTTTTAAAACAAATCAATCATGTGTTTGAAAAGAATTAAATGACAATAAATTTCTTTGGAATAAATACAAACATTTTTTCAAAAGGTGTCAATAATTTGTTAAGAAAATTTCAAACGTCCACATCCACAGTCAACAACCCTCTGACACATGAGGCGTTT